>MU720481.1:19037-72370 GCA_026770625.1 Nicotiana glauca | reverse complement strand
TGGCCATATCTCTCGTATAAGAAGTCGAATGGTATGTAGGAGTCCTTCAAGCAAGAAAGGTCGGGATTTTTCTTGAGTCCCATCATCTTAAGAAAGCCTCTACTTTTCCAATTCTCCTGCATAAGAAAACCCAGAGTCTCCTAAGGGATACCAGCTAGGCCCCCTATCTCTTCTAGCAAAGGGGTCATTTCCAAGTCCCCGAAACGGAACACTGATCGATCACCATCCCAAAACAAAGTGGCAGCCTCAATGATTTTGTTGTTGGGTTGGATTTCCAGAAGTGAGGGCAAATTCCCTAAGTACTTGCGGATGAGGGTTTGATCACTGCCATGAAGATCTTCCCACCAGCTTAGCAACCTAGGGTGGATATTGGATACCATATCGAATCTGGGGACTCGTGCCTCATTTTCTACAAAACAAAGTGTTAGGCCCTTAACCCCACCAGACTCGACTATTTAAATCAATAATTAGCAAAAGACATTTAGTTCTCCAAATAAATGCACATAACATGAAGGTGTCCGTTTGGGTTTCAGGAAACTCGATGGACTTTGGTTTAGGCTGTCTTAATGAGTCATTATGCGGACAGTATAACTGACTCGGCTAGGCTTGACCATGATGCATGCACAGTTTAATGGAATAAAGTTTTCTACTTTTGAAGTGCTAGACAAGGTACCCTTGAGCGGACAACTCAAGAGGGAAAGGCGCGGAACCGTCGACTACACCGTTGATCGACTGGTTTTACCGCAAATATGCCTTTGCCAAATTTAGGGGGTTTATAATATCGGAAGGGCGCAACCACTCATTATAAGTGTTGATATAGGATTTGTTTGGAACGAATGGAATACGATGCTGAGAGATGGAATTACTAATGAAACAAATTACATGTATTTTCACGTTCATAAGATAAATGATTACAATGCTTGCTCGAAATTACAACAGTATCAAAATAAAGCAATAAAGAAGGAAATTAAAGGAAAGGAAAGGCATGAAGAGTCAAGTTAGTAATTGTGATGAAATAATCAAGGATAGGAAATAAATGCGATTAAGTAAGCAATAAAGTCGCAAAAGCAAGTAATGGTAAAAGCCTAAAAGAATCCCCAGCAGAGTCGCCATGCTGTCGACGCCCCCCGTTTTTCTAAGGCGAAAAGCGGTTTTCGACATTATGGATGAAATGACTCTTCTATTCTCCTTTTGGGAAATTGGGTTATGAATTTTGGAGAGTTGCCACCTAATGATTATAGTGCATTAGGACACTTTAAAAGAAGAGAAGAAGATTTTGAAAGAAAATTAGAGTTCGGGTAAGGGCTTGAGATTATCTCGAGGGGAAGGTGTTAGGAACCACTCAAGATCCACTAGTGTGGTTCCCGGCCTTGCTTAGTTGTGACTTTAAGAAGAGTAGGAGCAGACGAGCGAAATTTGCACATAAGAATAACAAGCAAGTTGACAATTTTGAAAGAAGAATGGCATAAGTAAAAGAGTTTTAGTTTGAAGAAAACATTTAAATAAAGGAAAAGTAAAGAAAGAGGGTCCTAGGTTTAACTATAATATGGATCATTTGGTGTAATACCCAGCAATCATTCTCACACGAGATATTAACGCACCGTCATAATCTCCATATTCTACCCTTCCCACCCCGTTACGGTATTTAAGCGCGATTAGTCTCATTTACTTATTGCATGCTAGTACCCGTCCCAACCTATCAGTCCCAGGGTATTTGGACTCCTAATCCTAAAGGGAAGAAGGGGATGGAGGCATATATGGAGTTTAAAAGGACAAAATACTAAGGCATCAATCAAAACAAATAGCAAATAAGTGGGGTACAAATCAAACACTCAAAGGCTCATACAAACCCTGTAAATCACAACAGCAATTAGTTTAGCATGACTCGCAAGTACTAATTTGGTCTTTAAAATTAACGGGGGACAGATTAGTATAACACATAGAGTTTGGATAACAAGTCCGCATTAGGCAACCCGGATCCAGTTGTCAGAACTTAAGGTGTTTTTTAAAACAAGTGATTCAGAAAACACTAATTTTAGACAAGAGCCTATACATAAGAGTTTTCTCAAATAGAAAAGTTGAAAATTGCAGAAGTTCAGAGATGGCTTGCAAATTAGCCGAATTGTTTAAGTAAAAGTATAGTAAATTTGTAAAGAGGCATTTTTCAAAAAGTATTGAAGTAAAAAAGGTAGGCAGAAAACTAAGGGGTTGGTTTCATAATAAAGATGTAAGTTTGGAATTTAAAGGACACCACAGATCTATAGAAATGTTGAAAGAGACGGACTTGGACAGGTTTCCAAAGCAAACAGGTTTGGACAAAGCGTTTGAGGCTAACTGGAAAATTATCACTCATATTAGGAGAGTTTGAACTCATATAGGCATGATATCTTTATCTTGATTTTTTATTAAGACTCATTACTGTCATTGAACTGACGAGGGGTGAATATTCGATTGCCCTACAGTTTGCCTAGCATTTTATGTGTCTCCTATAGGCATGTTCTCTATCGTGCTCACAATGCAAAGTCATATAGACATGATTTCTAAATGGTATGCAATATAAAAGTCCTATAAGCATGATTTCTAGATGATTTGCAATATTAAAGTCATATAGACATGATTTCTAGATGATTTGCAATATTAAAGTCTTATAGGCATGGTTTCTAAATGATTTGCAATATTAAAGTCCTATAGGCATGGTTTCTAAATGATTTGCAATGTTAAAGTCCTATAGGCATGATTTCTAAATGATTTGCAATGTTAAAGTCCTATAGGCATGATTTCTAAATGATTTACGATGTTAAAGTCCTATAGGCATGGTTTCTAAATGATTTGCAATATTAATGTCATATAGGCATGATTTCTACCCATTGGCTTATACAATTAATATAAACCCCTCCCACACCCGTTCATTAATATTCCCCAAATTGTTTTACAAGATCGTTACAGAACAAAAAGAAAGTAAACAAAATACATTATAGCCTACAGCTAGATTCGAGAAGCCTAATTCAATCTTAATACCCAATAACATGTGTTTCACCAGATCCGGATTCCAGAATCCAAGGCCTTCTCTTGGAGTGTTTCAAAGTTCCAAGGGATTTCAGGAAGCCCAAGCAAAGCTTACACCCTAACGATTTAATGTGGTAACAGAGCAGTGTAATATGTGGAATTACCAGCCCTTAGCATCCAAGTTCAGAGGGAACTCTAGGGTCCCTAAGCATGGCTTACCTTAGCGGGGCAGTTTTAAAGAACTAAGAATGAGTGTTGAATGAGGGGATTAGAGGAAACCAAAGAAAAGGATGGTCATACCCAGCCATGGGTGAGACTGGCATACCCCTGACCCTTTACTTGACTCAAGCAAATAAAAGAGCAGACTTTTAGAAGTCAGACGAGGTCTGGGTGGTGATTAGGTCACCACCAGACCCTAGTCAAGGCTCAACACATAAAGGGGGGTTAAGGAAATGGGACTGATTTGAGTAAAGGTTCAGGAGAACCTGGTACGAGGTCAAGGATAGCAATAGGGTGTTAACCTCAACCTAGAACCAATACTCACACATAAAGGGGTTAAGGGAATGGGATCACATGAAAGAATTCACACAAGAAAAGAATAATAGCACTTTAAAGATGCAGAAGCATGAAGAAAGGCTTAACAGACTAATGAATAGTCACACAAAGCAAGAAAACATGTAGTGAGAGGTTATGTAAAAAGGTGAAGTAAACACATAGTTTTGGGAAACAGTATTTAAATTATAGAAACCTACCAGTTGGAAGTTCCAAATAACAGAATAAATAGAGCAGTAAAACAGCCAGAAACCCTTCACCAAACACTTGAGGAAAGCAAAAGAGATTCCAAAGTCTAGCCTTGGCTTTCAGCCGGCTAGTCAGAACAATAGAACAAGTAAGAAGAGAGGGCTTTGAGTGTGTGTGTGTGTTTTTGAACTCAGTTGTTCGTCCTCCTCCTTCTAAAGAAAAGAGGTAAAGTATTTATAGTTGAAAACAGGTAGGTAAGCAAGGCAAGAGATAGTTCAGTATCAATCATAATCAATCAGGGGAAGGGAACTCCTTTAATTGAGGAATTCGAATTTGAATAGGAGAGGACAGAATTGTTTTTAAGGAAAGAAAATCAAGAACACATTGTGTAGTAAAGGGCAAATACATAGGAGAAGCTTTTAAAAATACACGGTTAGATAAATAAGGTAAGGGTAAAATCAATCAATCACATAGTAAATTAAGGAATTAAAGATTCAAACTTAATAATGAATTAAGGCAAAAAACAAGTCCAAATTAGCCGAGGAAAGAATCAAATAAGCTCACATAATGTTGGTCTGAAATCAATCTCCAAAATTAGGGTTTTTTTTTAAAGAGAAAGGTCTCACTATAAAGGGTGTGTAAACTTAAACATGCGAGGCTAAAATTAACAGAGTATTCATGCAATCAAAGTAGAAGAACATAGCCATGGATGAAATCAAAAGGTCTTGCAAGGCTTGGCAAGAATCAGAAACATGAGACGAGTTTTAGAAGATTTAGGGTTTTGAAATCAAACAGGCAACAAACAAAATACTCGTACACAAGCAGGTTTGAAAACCCCAAAATCTAGGGTTTCTTCCACAAGTCAAAGGTAAAGACGGAAGCATAAAAAATCAGGCAAGAACAAACTCAGGGAGTCCAAAGAACACAAACATTCATGGAAATCTAACTAAAGAAAAAAAAATATAGTAAAGAAATTACTCGGGAAACCTAGAAGGAATTACAATAAAGAAAAAATACGCAGAAATCATAGTGAAACACTTAGGAAAGTAAAATATAAGAGATAGCAGTAGAGCAAGTAAAAAAAATCACAGAAACCCTAAGTTTTAAGAAGATGAACAGTTTTGAAAACAAAAAATCGAAAATATGTGAAAAATACTTTAAAATCTTAGAAAATAGCACGGATCTAAAGCAGATCTTAGAGAGATACAAAGAAAACCTCGAGCACTTAGGGTTTGATAGAAAACTGTAGAAAATGAGAAAGGCCTGGAATGGGCTGGTCCTGAGTCGGAGATGGACTCACAGGTCTAGGACTCGCCGGAGATGAGCCGGAGATGGCCATAGAACCTGAATCGGAGGGATTCTGAGCCAGGGTCTTCAAGGTCGGACCTTGGATCTTCGAGTAAAAGGAGTATAAGGGCACGTGGTGGTGAGTACAGGCTACCCAGGGCCTGAGATGCCATGGTTTTCGGTGACATACGGTGAAAATCGATGAAATAGGGCTAGGGTTTCGGAGAGGCTTGAGAGGATTTGAGAGACGAAGGGATCTTAGGGCAGCTGTTTGGTGAGAAGTGATTAGGGTTTGGGGGTTGGGCTAAGTTAAAAAAGGTAAGGGCAAACATGGACCGTTGATTAAAACAATCAACGACCACGATTTAAAATGGAGTCCGGGCGGGTTTGTTTTAATCGGGTCTGGGTCTGGGTCGGGTAGGAAATGAAATTGGGTAGTTTAATTGGGGAGGGGGATTGGGGTGCAAATCAGGGTATAATTGAAAGTAAAATGGGCTACAATTGAAATAGCCACTTTTCCCATTTTGAATTAATAAAAATAGTAAAAGTTGTTTAAAATTAAGATTAAAAATACTGATTTAATAAAAAATATGTAAGTGTTAATTTAAAAATATTGGGAATAATTTTGTGATTAAAAATGCTATTGAATCGAGAAATAGGCTAAAATTGCAATTTCATGCAATTTTAGTTTAAAAATACCCGATGGACTTGTAAAATTATGTAAAAATCATGTAAATTATATTTTATTTTTTTTTGTAAATGGGAGAATAAAATAAATTATTCACCAAAATGACAAATTTTTTGGGAATAATTATTGGATTTTATAGTGCAAAAATAGGCCATAAATTGTTTTTTAAAATCTTAAAAATTTTGAAAAATAAATACCAAAACCTTTAGGGATGCTTATATATGCATATACATGCTATTTTGAAAGTATTTTGAGTATATAAAATATACATAGGGAAAATTGGGTATCAACAGTAGCTATGGTTGTGATCGCGATGAACAAATACTCAGGGCCTTATTTTCCTTATACGCGAACGCGTGATATACACCGCGAACGCGATGCTTCGCCTTCCAGAACCACGCGAATGCGAAGACCAAATTTCAGGCCTCTCAAATTTCCTCTACGCGTTCGCGACATCACCCAAGCGAACACGAAGGTCAAATCTCTGCAACACCAACAGCTGAAAACCTGCGACCTTTTGAGTCCAAAAATGGTCCGATTGACCACCCGAAATCTCCCCGAGGACCCCGGGACCTCAACTAAAAGCACCAACACATCCTAAAACATTATTCAAACTTGTTTCAATCTTCAAAACACATCAAACAATGCTAAAGCCCATTAAATCACATCGGATTCAAGCTTAAGTTTCTTCAAAACTTCCGAAATATGCATTCGATAAAAAACCCAACCAAAACACCTCCGAATGACCTGAAATTTTGCACACACGTCTAAATCACCTAACAGAACTACTGCAACTCTCGGAATTCCATTCTGACCACTGGATCAAAATCTCACATACCAACCGGAATTCGCCAAAATACTAACTTCGCCAATTCAAGCCTAATTCTACACTGAACCTCTAAAACCAATTCCGATCGCATTCTTAAGTCACAAATCATCCCATGAAGCTAACCGAATCACTGGAAATCACATCCGAGCCCTATAACTCATAAATCAACGTTCGATTGACTTTTCCAACTTAAGCCTTCCTTAAAGAGGCTAAGTGCCTCATTTCTACCAAAACCAATCTGAATCAACTATAACATACCAAATATTGATAATGAAACATGAAGAAGCATAAAATGGGGGAAACAGAGTGGTGACTCATGAGACGACGGGTCGGGTCGAGTCTTAGCTTCATTTCGGCTTAATTGTTTATACTTATTGAAACTGATTAAAATTGGCTTCAAGATCCTCTAACATTGGCTTACCTAGAACCTAAAATGTTAGGCATCATCACGGTCACGAAGGTGGGGAATTCTAGGTTGTGACACGGGTCCCATGCTACGGAACCCAATAAAACTCACAAAATCTGATAACACATTCAATTATGAGTCCAATCATACTAATTTCACTCAGATCTGACTTCAAATCGATGTCTGAAACTCAAAAATTCACTCTATGAAACTTTAGACAAAAACCCCCAATTTCTCTCTTGAAGCCCTCAATCAAATGCCAAAAATGAAGATAGAATCATGATAAAAAAATCGAAAATGAGTAGAGAATACTTGCCCCAATCCACATGGCAAAAATTGCTTCAAGAATCGTTTCATTCCGAGCTCCGTAGCTCCACCTCCAAAATAGAGTACTTTATAACCACTGGGCTAATTAATGAATCATGATCGTAGAAATGACCTCGCGATCATGAAGAAGAAAATGCATTGCCCCTAACAATACGCTACACGATCACGTAGCAACCTATGAAATCGCAAGTCATAAACTGCCCAACCTAGCAAAGAATCTATGTGAATGTGGCCCCAGGCTCACGAACGCGATAAAGAAGCCATGAAAATCTGCCTAGCTCAACTCTACAACACAAACGCATGAAAACTTGCGCGAATGTAATGCTCAATCTGCAATAACCTATGTGAACGCGGACTATCATTCGCGAATGTGAAGAAAAAATACTCTACTCCAATTTTTTTTCTCTTATACGATCGCACTCCTATGTTCGCGATCGCGAAGACCGTTTGGGTGCACCGCACACCAGTATACACCAGCAATGCCATTATTAAAAGAAATGGTCTGGAAACCATCCGAAATACGCCCGAGCCCCTTGGGACACCGTCTAAATATTCTAACAAGTCCCATAACATAACACGAACCTGCTCGAGGCATCGAATCACGCATAACAATATCAAAAACACGAATTGCACCTCCAATCGAACTTAATAAACTTTGAATCTTTCAACTTTCAAAACGCGCGTTGAAACATATCAAATCAATCCGGAATGAACTCAAATTTTGCATACAAGTCCCACATGACACAACAAAGCTATTCCAATTCCTAGAACAACAATTCAAATCCGATATCATCAAAGCTAACTCCCGATCAAACTTATATACTTTTCAAACTTTCAAATTTTTTTCAACTTTCGTAAATGGTGTCGAACCCTTCTAGAAATATCCAAATGAAAATTCGGTCATACGCTCGAATCCAAAATCACCATCCGGACTTAACGGAACTATCAAGACTCCGTTCTGCGGTCAAACTAATAAGAGTTAAACTTGATCAACTCTTCCAACTTAAAGCTTCAACAATGAAATTCATTCTTCGAAACAAGTTCCGAAACACCTGAAAACCAATGCCGACAATTCATACAAGTCATAATAGATCATACAGAGCTACTCGTTCCCCCAAACTAACGAGTGAAGTATAAATGCTAAAACTGACCGGTCGGATCATTACACGATCATTTCTTGCTTTCGTTGAGCCAGACTTTAACTTTTGTGATGATTTATTTTGCATTATTCTTTTGTTACCCAATGTTGTGGTCCAACATCAGTCACATTCTTTTTTTTGCTCCTAAAGATTCACGATACTCATGTGATTAGAAATTATATTTAATATTCATGGGTAGACATTTCGTATAAATCTATAAATAAAAAACCTATGAGGAAGAAATGAAATAGGAGTCTTTATTTATTTGTTGCTAACGATAGAGATATGAGTTAAAGAAATGCACAAAGACAATCATAAAAAACTAGCGAGTAAGAAATAGAGAAATAATGGAAGACGTTTCTTTTTGTAGTAAAGTGAGGAGAAAAATATTACAAACTAGAAGGTACAGATATTGATGTAAATTGCATTAATTCGCAAAATTTTAACTAAAATATCTAATTTGATTTAATTTTAAAGAAATAAGGTGGAAAAAATAACTAAAAAATTTCACGAGTTAATAATTGTTAACTTTTATCGAATTGCAACAATTTTTCAAACTCCTGGAACTGATATATTTGTAGAGGTTATCAAAAACCTTCACAAAGAAACTGCCATAATAAGAAAAATTTTGAGGAGGCAAGAACAAACGCCACAAATTGAATATATAGTGGGGGTCTTTTACGACGCTCACACTTAAACCACTACAATAAGAACTATTTTGTGGGGGTTGGCACAAACGCCATAAAATAAATATATAGTGCGAGTTTTTTATGACCCCATTTGAGACAAAGTAAATAATTTACAAGGAAAGATAATAAATTTAACGGTTATAATGCAGAAATAACTTATTTGCATTTAGTGTATGCACTCATTAAAGCAAAACTACATGACACTTGTCATTCACTTAAGGTTATCTTTTAATCATTAATTAATTAATATATATTACTCCCATAATTTATTACTTTATCATAATAAATTAACACAATCGTGTGTGTATATATACATATATTGAGTTTCAACTAAGAAAAAATTGACTGAAAAAAACTAATTGGAAGCCAAAGCATACACAAGATGAAGTCAAGGAGGGCATCTCTTCCACATGTCGAAGGAACAAAAAAGTGTAGCGAATCGGTCGGTCGTTTGAGCTCTAGCACATCGTTCATAGGTTTGAGGCATTGAGTAGCTTCACTTCAGGTATTATGACTTGCATGTGTGGTCTAAACTGAATTTCGGGGAGCTCATAGTTAATTTGGAAAGAAAATTCTCATTTCGAAAGCTTTAAGCTGGAATAATTGACTAAACTGTAATTTTTGAATAAACGACCTCGGAGTCAAGATTTGACGGTTTCAAGAGGTTCGTATGATAATTTTCGACTAGGGCATATGTCGGGATGGGATCTTGGATGATTCGGGAGCGTTTCGGCGCCTATTGTGGAAGTTGGCATTTTGGAAGAATTTTATAAATTTGGGTTGAGATGTGTTTCAATGTTATCAATGTCTGTTTAGGATTTCGACTCTAGGAATTACTCTGTATGGTGATTCTGGAATTACGAGCACGTCCGAAAATAGAATTGGAGGTTCGTAGGTCATTTCGGGGTCATTTGGCTAAAGTTATAAATTTGAAGGTTTTTAAGAAGTTTGATCGGGAATGTAATATTTGATATCAGGGTCGGATCCCGATTCTAAAAGTTGGAGTAGTTCTGTAATGTCGAATGTTACTTGTGTGCAAAATTTGATGTCAATCGGACGTAATTTGATAAGTTTCGCCATCGAATGTAGAAATCGGAATTTCTTACTTTTATTATACACGAATTGGGGCGTGCTTCATGTTTTAGAGTTGTTTGATGTTATTTGAGGCCAGACTAAGTCTGGAATATGTTTTGAGACTTGTTCGTATGTTCGGACGAGGCCCTGAGGAGCTCAGGTGAGTTTCGGGGTAATTTCAGACCATTTCTGGGCCATTTTTAGCTGCTAGTGTTTTTCTACAGCAGTGTACTACGCAATTGCATGGAACTGGTCGTGATCGCGATGAGTAAAATGGGAGAAATTGGCCAGTGATTTGTGATAGCAGAAGTGCTTTCGTAATCACGTAGAGGAAAGTTTCTGATGTACTAACTTGAGTTTGGAAGCTTGTATCGTGCAATCTATAAGGAATTTGGAGATGATTCAAGCTGAAACTTGTAGCCCTTTGTGTTTAGTTTTCAGAAAATTAAACCATTTTGCATTTGGAGTTGTGTACAAAAACTTATGAGTAGTACACTACAGCCTATCCGGGAAGAGTTTGGAAATCACGAGGAAGAAATTTATATTGCACATGGATAACTTTGGAAGGTTATATCTCATAATCTATAAGGAACTGGGAGATGAGCAAAATATGAAAGTTGTTGTTCTTGGAGTCTAGTTTTCAAAAAGTTAAACATTTGCAATTTGGAGTTTAGTACAAAAAGTTATTACCATTATACTAGAAGTTTTCTGGAAGAACTAGGCATTTGTGCTTCGCAATTGCAAAGCATTTTTCGGGATCGCGAAGGGCAAATTTTGGGCTGAGAAAGGTTGCGCTTTGGGATCGTGAAGCATTTTCCACGATCACGAAGAGTAAATACCTGGACATGAGCTATATTTCGAGGTTTCGATATTTTTAAACTTATTTAGAGATATGGAGCTCGGATTAAAGCGATTTTTGAGGCGGTTTTCACCATATGGATTGCGGTAAGTGTTTTATATCATAAAGTAATTAAAATTTATTATTACATGGTTATATTCATCATTTATTTCAAATTTAAATGAAATAAATCAAGAGTTTTACAATACTTTTCATGAACGAAAATTTAAGATTTGGAGTTCAAGTTGTTATCGGTATTTGATAAAATTAGGGATGAACTCGTATTGGAATGGGTTGTCATATTTTGTGAGTTTCATTGGGTTTCGAGATGTGGGCCCCATTGACAACTTTTTGAGCGGAGTTGAGAATTTTAAAAAATTATTAAATTTCAAGCACTGGAGTATATTTTTAATTTATTTGCACGTTGATTGACCAGTTTCAGATTTAACGCACCAAGTTAGGGCTTTAGAGCAAATATGTGACCGGAAAGTGGGCTCTAAGACGAGGTTAGTCTCCTTTCTAACCTTGTAAGAGAGAAATAACCCCATAAGTGAACTAAATTATTATGTGCTTCTTTGTGGGGGATTACATACGCACGAGGTGACGAGGGTACGTATGTAGCTACTAGTTATGCCTATGTTCGGGTAGTTCTAGGCTTACATCATGACTTATTGATATTTTATTGATTTATATTTATCGTTTGCCTTGGGAAGGAGCGGGATTGAGTTTGCTTATTAAATGTTTTAAAAGATGTTGAAATTGAGGAAAAATTATGATCTTAAAAATTTTTATTTGAACTTCGTAATTTGAAATGAATGGAATAATACCATAATAACTTAAGAAATATATGTGTAACCACACTGCAAGTATTATCCGCGAGCAGAGTAATGATCGGTGCCAACCCTGCACCACTATGGAGCAGCGAGAGCGGTCGATGCAACTTTTAAACGAATAGGTCAGGATCGAATCCACAGTGAACTAGACTTGGGAATTGGTATCCGATATAAACTAGCAATGTGTAATGCTATTAATTATAATTCCAATCATAGTTGTTATTTTGATTACTTCCATTTGTTTATACTATGAGATGCTAAATTTAACTGAGAATACTTGCTAAAGGGTTGTCTAATAGGTAATGAGGCACTAGGTAAGTGACTTCCCCCTAGGGGATTCTTGACGGGTTCCTAAGTCTTGGCAAAGATGTTATGTTTGGGATCGTGATATAGCCGTTGCACGACACTACTCACTCTATACCTCTCGGTTGCTTGAGTGACTTTTCCCAAATTGACTTTCTCAAGACGAATTGGGTGTCAAAATTAAGCAATCAATGTTGGCTCAAGTCATGTATTGCTATCTCTAGATTTAACCCTTTAATTGGGGCTATCAATCTCTTAAGTAGGCCCCAATTTCTTGTTGGAATAATTTCCTAGACTTAAGCTCTCTTTCTCAAGAAGAGCCCAAGTTACATAGGCAAAAATTAGTATTTGCAACAACTATCCAACATACAGAACACAAATCAGTCCAACTATCAACCACCCATAAACATCTAGGCATTAAAAAACAAGACTCATCAAATACACATACTAGGGTTGAGCCACAACCCTAGCTAATGGGTCTAGCTACTCATAATTATGGAAGAAAACAAGAAATTAGATGAAGAATAACTTATAATATTTAATTACAAACTAAGTAATGAAGATTTAGTGTAAATGTAGCTACTAATTACTCAAAACGGAACAAAAGAGTAGTTCACGTGCTCAACCCAAAGTCAGAACACAACAGATGACCTAAAACTGTGAAAAGAAAGTATTTATACTAGGCTGAATTTTCTTGACAAAAATACCCCTGACGAGATAATGTGGTCCGCACAAAATACACCGCGGACCGCGCTGAGGCTTTTTGGCTTGACTTTGCATTCCACAAATCTGGCCATCACGGGCCGCACAAAATGCATCGCGGCTGCGGTAACTTCAATGCGGTCCGCACTAAATGTCTTGCGGACCACGCTGGCTTCAATCTCCATTTTTCATAACTTTCTCAATCTAATCTCCGCGGACCGCACAAATGCTTTGCAGCCGCAGAGAGGCTACTTTGGTCCACACAAAATGGTTTGCAGCCGCTGTGCTTGAGTTACCAAAAATTGCACCTCTCTAAATCTCATCACTGCAGACCGTACAAAATAGATTACGGCCGCAGTGGATCTGTTCAACTGTGCTTGGACTTTTCCTTGGTACTTGTGCATGTTTCACTCCTTTTTGAGCTAGTTTTGACTAATCGTCACCATTTTGACCAAACCCTACAAACAAGTACGAGATGTAAGCCTTTGGGACTCTTTTGTATACATTTTTAATCAAAACTCAAGTAAAAAGGAGTGTAAAATGAACTAGAATCCTTAGTTATCAACTCCCCCAAACTTAAGGTTTTGCTTGTCCTAAAGCAAATAAAATAAGACCCACATATTAAGAGTAAAACCAAGAAATTTCAGTTGACCTAAAGTGACCTCATCTAGCATCAATTGGGACTAACAATTGCCCTCAAATCAAATGAGTCATTGACAACATTCGACCTTTTAAACACCATGGTTTTAGTGCAACACAACAACATCAAGCATTTACTCAACTCACCAAAGAAACTCTTTCTACTACCTTAACCATTGTGGAAACCAAACTCATACATCCTCAACTTTCCCTAAGCAAACCTCACTTTTAATTGAAGCACTCAGAACAAGGATAGAGGAAACACGCTCATCTCTCTCAAAGAAAGGTCACAAGTCCGGCTCTAAGTACCATAAGCTTGCCTCTTATGTGAGTCACCACTGATGTAAGCTTCATTCAACTCAAGATCATATAGGGATTTTATGGAGATATAGTGAAGGCTTTGGTTTAGGGCAGGAAATATTTGGTCTAAGTAGGTTCTATTTTCCCTTTAGCACTTCATTTGCTTCATTTTTGGCGCACATTTTCTTGAGTTTTTAAGTCAGTTACTTCTTTCTTAGGGATTAGAGAGACACACTGTCACTCTTTCTTGTTCATTTCAAACCTTTTTCTCCTTTTTAGGCTTTTCACGCCTTTTATCACTTTACTTTTATTCAATCCCTTCATTTCTTCTATATTCTCTTTCTTTTTAACTTTTTGATTTTTTTTCTTTCTTTTTATTGCCTTCCTTTTCTTTGCTTTTGTACCTTTTACCACTTTGTTACTTTCCTCGTCTCTCCCCCCAAACTTATGTTTTTTCCATGTTCTAGGGAAAGATTGGGTGCCAAGAGAGGGTCTTCTCAAAACAGGTAAAGGCTTGTATCTTGGTTTTTGAAGGAAAAAGAGCTATGGGTCAAAAGGGTTTGACTAGGAATATTATCATTGGTACTATGGATGTTTTCAAGATATCATTTGGATCAAGTAGAGCCTATAATTACTTCTCAAGTCAAACTATACTTATTATTTCGCCTAGACAAACATTCAAGACAAGTTCTAGACGTAATGGCATGGGACTTGGACTTGCAATTTAGATTCTCACCACACGGATTGCTAAAGAGATAGAGTCGGGGGCCCATAACAAACTTAGCTAAGATTTGAGCAACACAATGGTCCCGAAAAACCACTTTATGATTATCGGCCAACACAAGTGTCTCAAGGTCACAACTTTCACCTTCCTATACACAACAATCCATTTTTAACCATAGGATCAAAGGCAAATATGTTAGGCCCAAGTGAAGCTTTGCTTGAGGCACCACTATTCACTAGATATTATTTACACAAAAAGAAAAAGAAAATACACTCAAACCCTTAAGAAGGTTGTCATGCCATCCATCATCGGGAAGAGCCACCCGGTTCACACAAATTCCACCTTTGGAAAGAACTGTGGTATTAAGAAAACTAAAGGCTTATTGCACCAAAATCTAAAAATAAGAAGCTATCAAAATGAAATAACAAGCTAGTAAAGAAGAAAGAAAATGTGGAAGTAAAATGAATATGTACAAGAGTGGATTTAGTCGAATATACATACGGGAGAGTGAATATATACATTAGAAAGTAACTTTATATACAGACCAAAGTTGTAAAAGTACGGAAAATGAACTAAAATGGTAAAATTATGTACATACCAAGAGTGAAAATCAAAGCATAAAAAGAAAGTAATGTCATATATACAACCCAATGTCATCAAAATAGGGCTACCCCCTCAAATAAAAGCTAGCATTGTCCTCAATGCTAACTAACCAAAATAAGCTCAATAAAAGATAGAGAGTAAAGAAAAAACTCCCTATTAGCCCTTTGTCTGCATCGGATCATGAGTCTGGGTCTCTAGGTCCTCAAACTACTCAGGAACCTATGATTGGATCCCTGTAACATGTGTCTGCACTGGATCCTGGGCCTGTACTGGGTCCTAGAGATGGGTAGAGGAACCTCCCTATGGCTCCTCCAACTCTATCACAACATCATCAGCAGGAGGAATCACCCTCCTTCTCTTTGCTGGCCTCTCTATGTCCTGCTCTGGATCAGGTTGGGCTGCTGGGGTCAGGTCCTGCAATAATAGCTCCAAAGGCAAGTTATCAGCTTTAAATTACTCCACCTCTACCCTCAACTCTTTAACCGACTCCTTAGATGCCCTAGTCTTTCTCAATTTCTTTGTTTCTTTCGTGAGCTCCTTCAATGCTTTTCCATGAGAATCCACAGCGTCCAAT
Source organism: Nicotiana glauca (assembly GCA_026770625.1). Taxonomy (NCBI): domain Eukaryota; kingdom Viridiplantae; phylum Streptophyta; class Magnoliopsida; order Solanales; family Solanaceae; genus Nicotiana; species Nicotiana glauca. The sequence continues at coordinate 56,668 of MU720481.1, read as the reverse complement.
ATTTTTTACTGGTTCTCCATGAGCTAATTCTGGTTGTCCAGAAGCTCCTTGAGAGTGTCCTCTACTGACTATGGGACCTATAGCTAAGGTGGTACAAAATGGGCTTCCACCAAGGTAGACAGCTTCGAAGTGGTTGTCTGCATCCAGTTGTTGATACTGGCAAGGGTCTGGTTCTAGCGGTGGGCAGTCAACAGGTAGGCTGAAGATGAGGGGATATCTGGGGCAGCTGAGGGCCCTGGGGGCATATCTGGGGTAGTTGAAGCAGGCTGAGTAGGAGCTACCACTACTACTGGCTCTTCAGACTAGCCAGTAGAAACATTGGATTTGCCTTTGGGGTTGTCATCTTTTTGTAGGTTGTACAAGAAAAAAGGTGCCTTTGGCTTCACCTTCACATCAAACTTCCTCTTTTCCACCTCCAAGTCATCCAGGTACATAGTCAGGAAACTGGGGAAAGGGTACGACCTATCTCCTTTATTGACCACCCGTGTGATCACCCTAGACATCACATTCTCGATGTTGATCGGGTACCCTACAATGATAGAAGCTACTAGAATTGCCTCGGAGATAGAAAGAGAGTTCTCGTGAGTGGTGGGGTGTAGCCTACTGGATACAAATGTCTCGCACCCTTTTGCTTTGAAGTTCAGGGTTCTCCTCAGAATTTTTTCTCCCGCTGTCAACCATACTTGGGTGGTACCTGGGATTGCCAAATACTCTGCTATTGACGGACGGCCATCCTCTCCCAATGCTACCTTCTTTAAGTACAATGTATCATCTTACGTCATGAAGCCCAGGTAGTCATTGATTGTCTTCCCATCAAATTTCACGGTCAGATTGCGCACCCTAGTCACTTTCGTGCCCTTTTTTTATGTGGGCAACATTAGTGTAGAACTCTTTGACTAGGTGCTCATTTGCCTCCTCAACATTTCTTCACATTAGGGTTGTGAGGCAAGAGGTCTCTATCAATGAAAGTCCGCTCAGGTATCAACTTCCTCTCGGGCCACCATTCTCTGAACTTGTGGTGGGCCACTTCACTCATAAATATGTCTTGCCATGCTTCTGGTTTTCTGGTTCTTGCCACCCCTCCTACTTGGGTTTCACCCCCTCCTTATTTTTCTATGGGATCCTCACCAGGTGGTGTAGCTGTAGGTGAGGTAGAAGAGGCACTGTCACCGCTCTCGGCTGAGCCCTCAGAAAACTCAGAAGAAATTGGAATTGAAGCTTGAGTAGTGGGGGATCCCTTAGGAGTAGGCTCATCTCTAAATCTCGTCCTCTCCGAGAAGTGAGACATATATTTCGGCATAAACTCAGATTCAGACGCCTCCCGGGAGGGCAAATAATCACCTCTCTCTAAATGAGAAACAACTATATCTCCAGCCCTCATTGACTTCCTGGTCTCCTTAATTTCCTACCGAGCTTGGGGTGCAATCTTATCATTCCTCATCCCCTACCCTGGGAGGACTTAGCTTTTCCCTTTTGTTTATCTCCATCGCCTCATGATTTGAACATTTTCTGCAAGTGCAATTCAATCTATTATTAATAGTATAACAGTACCAGATAAAGCAATGAAGAATATGATAGCAGAAAATTGGAAATGTAAAGCAGAACAGCAGACCGCGGATCGCACAAAATGAAGTACGCCCGCAAAGAAGCTATCGTGAATCACACAAAACGCACCGCAGTCCATATTGAGGTGGGGTCAGACTATCCACTCTCTAATTCTAGGCATTGCAGACCGCAAGAATTGTAGTGCGGCCGCTGTAAGGCACCGCGGACCGCACAAAATCCATCACAGCCGCAATCATCAACTATTAACCTTTCTGAAGTTATACCATCGCGGTCCTCACAAAAAGGCATTGCAGACCGCGGAGAAATCAAGAATAGTAGTCAAACTAGGGTTTCAAAAATTCATCTCATTTTAGCCTAAAATCACATATTATTGATTTCCTATGTGTTTAATCAACTTTCTTCATTAACTAACCCTAACTTATGCATTATCATGCAAAACTTACGCTACAATTTAACGAAAAGGGAAGAAAAGGAAAAAGAAGCTAACAAATTAAAATAAAATAAAACAAAATTACAGATTAAGAAGACTTTGAAGTACCAGATATGAGATGTACACAGATGAATTAGAAGCAGAGTTTGAATTTATGCACAATTAGCGTTTGGATGAACAGTACTTTTACTATTGAGTGAGCAAAGAGCAAAAAGGTAAATGAAGCCATGAGGTCCTATTTATAGAAAATGACCCTGGGACCCACTATACCTACCCACCGCGAACTGCACAAAATGGCACCGCGGTCCGCGGTACCCAAACTCGTGAAGCATTGAGGAGGCAACCATTGTGGACCGCATAAAATGCTCTGTGGCTGTAGTGGTCCACCACGAACCGCACAAAATGCAGAGAAGTCGCGGTGGCAAACTATAGAGAACCATCATTCTGTACCAATCATCATTGCAGACCGTATTGATTTGTTGCATGCGCACTAAGGTCTTTGCGACCGCACAAAATGCAATGTTGCCGCAGTGCAAACTTCAGAGAGAGCACATTTTTCCTAACTTGGTCTTGCAATGCATCAAAACAATCCTACACATATCTCATAACCAGTTAGTCTAAAAATAAATCCTACACTAAAAAGAAAATCAGAGAAAGACACATGGGTTGCCTCCCAAGAAGCGCCTGATTTAACGTCACAAAACGATGCAGGTTACCATCGAATCACTTGAGATGGATCATTGCCACCACGTGGCTATCATCAATCTTGCCAAGATAGTACTTGACTCTGTGCCCATTAACCCTGAAGATCTCACCATTTTTTTTTTCAAGTCAAATGCACCAAACTGAGTCACAAGCACCACTTCAAAAGGTCCACTCCATTTTGACTTAAGCTTTTCCGGAAACAGACGTAACCGAGAATTGAAGAAGAGAACCAAATCACCCACATTGAACTCCTTGCTACGAGCATACTTTTCATGAAGGTACTTCATCTTTTCCTTGTACAAGGACGAACTGGAATAGGCATGGAATCGGAATTCATCAAGTTCATTAAGGTGCTCCACACGAAGATTTGCTGCCACATCCCATTCAAGATTCAGCTTCCTTAAAGCCCACATGGCCTTGTGCTCTAACTCAACCGGAATATGGCATGCTTTCCCAAATACCAACCGATACGATGACATAACAATCGGAGTCTTGTAAGCAATCATATAAGCCCATAGAGCATCATCCAATTTCTTTGACCAATCGGTCCTATTTGAATTGACCGTTTTTGACAATATACTCTTGATTTCCCTGTTTGGGACTTCAACTTGGCCACTCGCTCGAGGATGATAAGGAGTAGAATTTTATGATTGACACCATACTTTGCAAGCGAATTTTCAAAAGCTCTATTACAAAAATGCGACCCCACATCACTTATGATTGCATGAAGAGTGCCAAACATAGAAAAAATGCTCTTTTTGAGAAACGCAACCATACGCCAAGCTTCATTGTTGGGTAAAGCCACGGCCTCGACCCACTTTGAGACATAGACAACTGTCACTGGAGTGTATGTGTTCCCATATTAACTTATAAATAGGCCTATGAAATCAGTACCCTACACATCAAAAATATCAACTTCTAGAATGGTGTTGAGAGGCATCTCATCTTTCTTCGAAATTCCACCCGCTCTTTGACATTCATCGCACCTCTTTACAAGTTCACTTGTATCTTTATACAAATTCGGCAAGTAAAACCCACAACTTAGAACATTTGAAGTTATCCTCACCCCGCCATGATGGACACTATAGGGAGAGGAATGAAAAGCCTCTAAGATACTCAACTGTTCCTCCTTTGGAACACACCTTCGGATCACTCCACCAGTGCAAATCTTGAAGACGTATGGCTCATCCCAATATAAGTCCAAACTATCCCGTTTGAGCTTCTTCATTTAGTTAGAAGTGAGTTCATATAGGATTATACCAGTCACAAGGAAATTAGCAACATCCGCAAACCATGGCATATCATTCATCGACACAGAAAGTAGTTTCTCATCGGGAAATGTATCATTAATCTCTAGGCCATCACACGGCCTCCCTTACTTTTCCAAGCAGGACAAGTGGTCTGCCACTTGGTTTTCACTACCTTTCCGGTCCATATTTCCAAATAAAGCTCTTGAAGTAACAAGACCCATCGCATCAACCTAGCTTTGGAATCTTTCTTCGTCATCAAATACCTAATAGCGGCATGATCGGTATGCACTATGACTTTGGCACCCATGAGATACGACTGAAACTTCTCCATTGCGAACATAATAACCAACAACTCTTTTTCAGTCACCGTGTAGTTCCTTTTGGGGATCATTCATTTTCTTGCTCACTAGTACACAGGATGAACATTTTGCTCACTTTTTAACCCAAAACTGCCCCAACCGCAACATCACTCGCATCGCACATGAGCTCGAAAGGCAAGCTCGAATTGGGTTCAATAATAATAGGAGTGGTGGTCAACTTGTTCTTGATAAGTTCAAATGCTTACATACATCCCTCATCGAATACGAACTTGGCATCATTTTCTTATAGCTTACATAAAGGATTCACTACCTTCGAAAAACCCTTGATAAATCTCCGGTAAAGCCCCGCATGCCCAAGAAATCTTCTAACCCCCTTGACAGAAATGGGGGAGGAAGCCTTGAAATAACCTCTATTTTAGCTTTGTCCACCTCTATGCCATGTTTTGAAATTTTATGACCAAGGACTATGCCCTCCTCCACCATGAAGTGGCATTTTTCCCAATTGAGCACAAGATTTGTTTCTTCACACCGGAACAACACCCTATGAAGATTCTTAAAACATTAATCAAATGAGTCTCCCACCATACTAAAGTCGTCCATGAATACCTCCAAAATATCTTCCACCTTGTCGGTGAAAATGGACATCATACACTGCTGAAAATGTAGCCGGTGCATTACACAACCCAAAAGGCATCCTAGAAAAGGCAAAGGTGCCATATGGACAAGTGAAAGTGGTCTTCTCCTGATCTTCTAGAGCAATTAAGATTTGGTTGTACGCAGAATTTCCATCCAAGAAATAGTAGAATGCACGCCCAGCAAGTCAATCAAGCATGTGGTCAAGGAAAGGCAATGGAAAGTGATCCTGGTGGGTCACTTTGTTCGGCTTGCTGTAGTCCATGCACACCCTCCATGGGTGAATGTCCGAGTAGGAATTAGTTCATTTTACGCATTGGTCACCACGGTCATCCCACCGTTCTTCGACACACATTGCACCGGCGAAGTCCAAGAGCTGTTAGAGATGGGGTACACAACCCCGACATCTAACCACTTGATCACCTCCTTTTTCATAACTTCTTGCATTTCCTTGTTCAACCTCCTTTGATGTTCCAAGGAGGTTTTGCATCATCTTCAAGAATAATCTTGTGGATACAGAATACGGGGCTTATTCCCCGAATATTAGCTAAAGTCCATCCAATTTCCTTCTTCTGCTTTTGGAGCACCGCCAATGTGGCATCTACCTGCATGTTAGTAAGATAAGAGGAAAGAATAACCGGCAAAGTTGAACTAGGGCCTAAGAATTCATACCTGAGGTGTGGAAGCAACGACTTTAACTCCAACACCGGAGGTTCCTCGATTGAGGGCTTTGTTGGTGGAGTCTTCCTATTCTTAAGATCCAAGGATAGCTTCTGAGGCTTATAAGTGTAAGAGACCATTCCTTGTAAAGCATTGACACACTCCACATGGTCTTCATCCTTATTGACATCAAGATTCAACAAAATCGCCTCTAGAGGGTCCTCCACATTGATCATTGCACTAGTATCATCAATTATAACTGCCGTGACAAGATCCACAAATGATCACACCTCGGTACAGTTGGGCTACTTCATTGACTTGCACACATGAAAGACCACTTTTTCATCACCCACTCGAAAAGTGAGTTCCCCTGGTTCCACATCAACTAAGGCCTCCCAAGTATCAAGGAAAGGTCTTCCCAAAACTACAGGTACCTCAAAATCAACCTTACAATCAAGAATCACAAAATCAGCTGGCAAGATAAATTTATTCACCCGGACGAGAACATCATCTATTATACCTAAAGGCCTCTTCATTGATCTATCTGCCATTTGCAACCTCATAGAAGTCGGCATCGGCTGTCCAATACCCAAATTTGTTGAAAACTGATTAGGGCATCAAGTTGATACTCGCCCCCAAATCACATAGAGCTTTAGCAAAGTCTTCACTTCCAATAGTGCAAGGAATGGTGAAAGCACTGGGATCCTCCAACTTCGGAGCCATTGAATGCACTATAGCACTAACTTGGTGGGTCATCTTGATAGTTTCACAATCCATGGATCTTTTCTTCGTCACCAAATTTTTCATGAATTTAGCATAGCCAGGCATTTGCTCCAAAGCCTCGACCAAAGTCAAATTAATGGATAAGCTCTTCATCATGTCAATGAATTTTTTAAACTGGTTCTCATTTTTCTGCTTCGCGAGCCTTTGAGGAAAGGGAGGAGCTGGCCTTAGCATAGGAGCCTTGGCTTTAGGCACAACCGCTTCAGGCATGTCTATGACATGTTCCCTAGACAGGTTCACGTCATTCTGAGTTTCCACCTCGGTATCTTTGATATCAATCCTCACTTGTTTATTCACGTTCTCCTCAATCACATTCTCCACCACCAAAGTGATCTCATCATCTTGCAACTCAACTTCATCACTCAAAATTTCTTTTTGTTTGGAAGCATTCACATCACCGCCTCATCCACTTCTTGTAATTACTTCCATTGCTTGCCCGGTATTGTTTCCACCCTATGGGTTGACTATTGTATCACTAGGTAGAGCCCCCTTAGGGTGAGTATTCAAGGACTGTGAGATTTTTCCTAGCTGAACCTCCAAATTTTTGATTGAAGTATTGTGGGATGCTAACTGAGCATCTGAGTCGGCATTCTTTTTCATCATCTGTTCAAACATTATTTCAATTCTCCCCATGTCATTGTTGGATAAACTAGGCCCTTGGGATGGAAATGGGGGTGGATTGCTCGGTTGTTAATACATTGGGTGCCTTTGAAAGCCTTGCCCCTGGTTTCCCTGATTGTTATTGTTCCGAGCACCGTGATTGTTGTTTCCACCCCAATTGTTGTTGTTACCCTAGTTTTCTTGATTGTTCTGATCGTTGTTCTGGTTACCCCAATTAGGATTTTGATTGTTGTTTCCCCAAATACTGCTGCCTTGTTATTGATTACCCTAATTATTATTCCCTTATTGTTGATTACCCCAATTGCCTAGGGATCTCCATTGCTACTGTTGGTTGGAAAAATTGCCTCTTTGGCCTTGATAATTGTTCACGTACTGCACTTCTTCATTCTGCTCTTCATACCCATCATGTTAGAACCCACCACTATCTTGGTTGTATTGATCTGAATTCCCTTGGTTCTGTTACCCTCTTCGTCTTCTTTTGTTCACTAGCATGTTGACACCCACCATAGCATTAACCTGTCGTGGAGCTTGAACTTGTTGTAACTATGCCTTTGCTAGCTGGTTCATGGTTGTTGTCAGTTCTTCTACTGCCTGCCCATGATCATGGAGCTCCTTGCGCAAATAAATAACTGTGGGGTCACCCTATGGCACATTGGCTCTACTTTGCAATTGGAAGAATTGTCCGCCATCTCATCCAAAATTTCACAAGCTTGATCATACGACATGTTCATGAAGTTGCCCCCAGCTAATTGGTTCAGTATGCACTAGTTTGTTGTATTAATGCCTTGGTAGAAGGTCTGTTGTATCATTGTCTCAATCATATAATTGTTAAAGCATTCCTCAACCATGGTCCGGTATCGCTCCGAAATTTCATGTAGTGGTTCGTTGGGCTCTTGTTCAAAAGTTAAGATTTCATCCCTCAAAGTTGCCATATGCCGATGAGAAGAACTTTGCATAAATTTTATCCACCAACTCATCCCAGGTATGGATGGAATGGTTGGGGAGTCTCTCCAACTAGTCTAGTGCCTTCCCCCGAAGAGAGAAAGGGAATAGGCTCAACCGCAAAGCATCCTCGGACACGTTGGTTTGCTTGCTCCCCCGGCATGTATCAACAAAACCCTTGAGGTGCTTGTAATCATTTCGATCGGGAGCACTCGTGAAATATCCTCGTATCCCACAAGGTCAGCATCACATTGGTAATTTGGAAATTACCCATCTGGATCCGGGGCGGGAAAATTGAACCGGCATATCCATGATTGGGAAGCACTGAGGGGCCACTCTTGGAGGTGGTGGATGACAGTCACGGATATTATCATTGGCACTAGAATTGGCTCGGCAGCCTCTCCGTTGTTCTTGAGGTACCTCATCCTGACAGATGTCATCAACCTCCTCCCCGCGGGATCACATTTCCAAGAGAGTCATTGTTGTTATTTGTCGCCATTTTGTACCTAGATTGGTGTCACCAAAAAGATTAGTATCACAGAAGGAAAGAAAATAATACAAAAAACTATTTAAATAGATAGCCAAAATCATTAGCTCCCCGGCAACGTTGTCAAAAAGGTGATCAGTGCCAACCCTGCACCACTATGGAGCGGCGAGAGCGGTCGATGCAGATTTTACCCAAATAGGTCGGAATAGAATCCACATGGAGCTAGATTTGGGAATTGGTTTCCTATAGCAATGTGTAATGCTCTTAATTACACTTCTAATCATAGTTGTTCTTCTGATTACTTTTATTTGTTTATACTATGAGATGTTAAATTTAACTAAGAACACTTGCTAAAGGGTTGTCTAATAGATAACGAGGTACCAGGGAAGTGAATTCTCCCTAGGTGAATACTTGACTGGTTCCTAAGTCTAAGGCAAAGATGTTATGTTTGGGATCGCGATATAGCCGTTGCACGACACTGCTCACTCTATACCTCTCGATAGCTTGAGTGACTTTACCCGAGTTGACTTTCTCAAGACCAATTTGGTGTCGAAATTAAGCAAGCAATGTAGGCTCAAATCAGGTATTACTATCTCTAGATTTAACATTTTAATTAGGGCTATCAATCTCTTGAGTATGCCCCAATTTCTTGTTGGATTGATTTCCTAGACTTAAGCTCTCTTTCTCAAGAAGAGCCCAAGTCACTTAGGCACAAATTAACATTTGGAACCACTAATCCAATATACAAAACACAAACCAGTCCAACTATCAACTAACCATAAGCATCTAAGCATTAAAACACAAGACTCATTAAATACCCGCACTAGGGTTGAGCCACAACCCTAGCTAATGGGTCTAGCTATTCATAATTATGGAAGAAAACAAGAAATTAGATGAAGAATAACTCATAATATTTAATTAAAAACTAAGATAATGAAGATTCAGCGTAAATGTAGCTACAAATTACTCAAAATGGAACAAAAGAGTAGTTCGCGTGCTTAGCCCAAAGTCAAATTACAAAAGATAACCTAAAAACGTGAAAAAAAAGTATTAATACTAAGCTGAATTTTTTGGACAAAAATACCCCTGACGAGGTAATGCTGTCCGCACAAAATGCACCGCAGGTCGCGCTGAGGATTTTTGGCTTGACTTGCATTCTCTGAATCTAACAACCGCGGGCCGCAAAAAATGCACTGCGGCCGCGATGGCTTCAATGCGGTCCGCTCTAAATGGCTTGCGGACCGCGCTGGCTTTAATCTCCATTTTTCATAACTCTCTGAATCTCATCTCCGCCAACCGCACAAAATGCTTTGCGTCCCCGGTGAGGTCACTGTGGTCCACACAAAATGGTTTTCAGTTGCAGTGCTTGAGTTACCAAAAACTGCACCTCTCTAAATCTCATCACTACGGACCACACAAAATGGATTCCGGCCGCAGTGGATCTGGTTCAATTGTGCCTGGACTTGTCCTTGGTACTTGTGCATGTTTCACTTTTTGTTTGAGCTGATTTTGAATAATTGTCACTATTTTGACCAAACCCTGCAAACAAGTATGACATGTAAGCCTTTGGGACTATTTTGTCTACATTTTAATCAAAACTCAAGTAAAAAGGAGTGTAAAATAAACTAGTATCCTTAGTTATCAGGTAATTCCTTAAATTTATATATGACCGAGTCGTAAGTATGATCTGCGAGCAGGGTAATTAATTCTACTATTCTCATGGGAGCAGACCGATTGCCTCGGCAAGTTAATAGATGCATCTATGGTTCGCACCGTTCGACCCTCAGCAGTCACAGTTTACATTTATGTTGGATCAGGCCGAACGTCCTCGGTGGTATTTTGTGTGTGATAATAGAATTGGACGTCCTTTTTTTTACTGGTATAAATGCATTGTTTGGTGTGATCATATGTTTTAAAGGAAGGAAGATATTTAAGCTCTTGAATATGGTGAAGACTTTTTTATTTATTTCTTGTTCTGAGTCTTATTGTGATATAGCATGCTTAATTGGAATTTCGTATTATCATATTGTTGGCCCTTAGTAAGTTTGGAAGTCGACCCCTCGTCACTACTTCTTCGAGGTTAGACTGGACACATACTAGGTACGCGTTATTTTCGTACTCATACTACACTTGTTGTACATTTTGTTGTACAAGCACATGTATGACTAGTGGCCTTGTGGGCGCAGCAGCGTAACTGATTCAAGGACTTAGGTGATCTGCATCTTATGAGACGATCCGTAGCTAGCAGAGTCTACTTCAGAGTTCTTGTATTTTCTTTTCTATCCAAATTTCGTATTCCGGACAGTTATTGTATTTTGATTTACTTTCTAGTAAATGCTCACGCACTTGTGATACCGGATTCTAAGATGATTAGGGAAAATTCAGTATCAAAATTAAAAAACATTATTATTATTTTGTAAAGTTCAACTTTTACTAGTTAAATTAAAGGAAATTTAAGATTTCAAAAATATTAAAAGAGAATTAAATTAAGTGTTTAGTGTTGGCTTGCCTGACTGTGATGTCCGGCGCCATCACGATATTTAACAGATTTTGGGTCGTGATAAAAAATTAGAAAAGGACTTCCTTGAAAAGTTGTATTTCTCTATTCAATTCGAGGAAATTAAATGAAAACACAAACAATGACAGAAACGAGCTTTTGGAATCTAATTTATATTCAAAACTAAGAAACTTTAATTTCTTTGTGCGGTCGAGAGAAAGGAGAAAGTGAGAACATAATTATATGACTATGGTTTGTGAATCAAATCATTGGCGGTGCGATCTAAAAACTAAATTTTGCCCATTATAATAAAACTATGAATTATATAATGTCACTATAATAAGTTGAACGTCATTTATTATGGAATTAAAGTTATTAAACTTTATTAATTATAAGAATAAGTTTATAAAATTATATTTTGTCATATTTTATCAAAAAAAAAATCTATCTTTTAATCTATAAGAGGAATGCACGCGCTTGTATTTCTTTTTGCAGACGGGAGCAACGCATAAGAATGTCAATCAATAACAAATACAAATAAAAAGTTATATACAATTGGAACAAATTAAAAATAATACATTTTTGATCCTATCATCGGAGAATAACACATTGTATACGGTCAAGATCGTATGCCTTCGATTTGTAGGCTCGAGAGATCGCCCAAAGCCCAAGTTCAGGTAAGATCAAGTTGGAGTTCGAGGGACCAGGCCCAAGGTCGAAGACAGAGCACGATGCATACCGAGGCCGAGTATGCTCGACACCGAAATAATACCGTTTTGGATTTGTAACAGATTGAGCTAGATTCCTACCACATCCCCAAGATCATGGCGTACATCCCGAAATAGGATTGTACAATTTCGTACTAGATGGTTAGACAGTTGTACCAAGAATATTCCTTACTTTAAATAGAAATATACCTTATTTAGGGTTCCCCTATTATATAAAGGGGGCCCGAATTATTTGTAGCATCGCCTCATCATTGGCAAGAATATACTATCTTACTTTTCTCTCTTACTATTCATCAGAATTGTCCTTTACATTTATTGTTCTTACTTTATTGCTCATAATCCATCTCGAGGTCACTAAGCTCGAGGTCTCTACTACTGAATAACATTAATTTGATTCACTTGTTTCTTTCACTTCTACTTCTTATTTCTTGATTATTAATCATTATTAAACTAAATCACATATCTTTAAAACCACATATCAAATTTAATTGTTACTCGTATTTTCGAGGTAAATAATTTGGCGCCCACCGTGGGGCTAAAGATAATTGTGATCATTTCATTACTGATTCTCATTACACATGTTATTTTTACACTTTTTCTTGTCAAGATTTTTTGATTCTCAAGCTGAAACATGTCTAGATCACAAAACGCACACGTTCATGACAACGAAGGTCTTGGATAAAACAGCAATGCAGGGGTCGGTGTACCACCGATAAACCTAGGGGAAGTGCCAAATGTAGAACCAGTTGATATTAGTTCGCAAATTGCTTTGAATGCAGATCTAGGTCTAGGTGCAGACCCCGGAGGGAATATATGTAGGGAAGCCCGACCAAGGGTCCAAGGAATACCAGGAATAGGAGATGGGGGAGTCAGCCTCTAAGTGATATACGAGATGTTGCAAGCTCACAAATCGCCATCGCTCAACTTCAGAGTCAGAATAAAACTCCAAATACCGCAGAACTAGTAAACTCTCGACGTACTAAACCGGTGCTGGAAAGGCCGGATGAAAGCGGCTCGGCGCTGGAAAGGCCAGATGAAAGAGGCTCGGCACTGGAAAGGCTAGATATAAGAGGATCGAGTCCAAAGAAAAGAAAATTTAAGATAATGATAAGAAGGTGGAGACTTATAACTCCCGTATTGACCAAATACCGGGGGCACCTCCAGTCTTAAAAGGTTTAGACGCCAAAAAGTTCATACAAAAACCATTACCTTAGATCGTAGCTCTGATGCCCATTCCTAAGAAATTTTGCATGCCCGATATACCAAAATATAATGGAACAAACGATCCCAACGAACATATTACTTCATACACTTGCGGGATATAAGGAAATGATTTGAAGGACGATGAGATCGAATCAGTCTTGTTGAAAAATTTTGGAGAAACTTTGTCGGAAGGATCTATGATTTGGTATTACAACTTAACTCCTAACTCTATTGACTCATTCGCGATGTTAGCAGATTCCTTCGTGAAAGAAAACATCGGCGCCATAAAGGTGGACACGAGAAAATCGGACGTCTTCAAAATAAAATAAAGGAACGACGAGATGTTAAGGGAGTTTGTGTCAAGGTTTCAGATGGAAAGAATGGAATTACCATCGGTCTCTGATAACTCGGCAGTACATGCCTTTATGCAAGGTTTGAATGAAAATAGTTCAATTGCGTCTTGACAGTTAAAGCAGAACCTGATCGAGTATCCAGCTGTGACGTGGTCGGACGTGCACAACCGTTATCAGTCAAAAAATAGGGTCGAGGATGACTAGTTTGGAGCCACTCGAATTTCATTCATCCTAACAAATTCGCAGTCAAGCCCCTGAGGGATACGGATAGGGAATCGAGATCGAACAAGGGACGATAGCAGCCGTATGCCGATTGGAGAAACAACGGTTCAGGTTGGAGCGCTCTTCGGAACGATCGAGGGAAAAGTTCTCGGGGACCCATGAGTAAGATCGGGTTCGATAAGCATACTGACCTCGCAGAGGCACCCCGATTGTCTGAATACAACTTCAGCATAGATGCATCGGATATCCTGTCAGCTATTGGAAGAATCAAAGACACCAAATGACACAGGCTTATACAAACGGATCCTTCTCAAAGGAACCCAAACTTGATGTGCAAGTATCATCGAACACATGGTCACAGAACATAAGATTGCAGGCAACTAAAAGAAGAAGTGGATGGATTGTTCAACAAGGGTCATCTTCGAGAATTTCTAAGCGATCGAGCCAAGAATCACTTCACGGAGAGAGATGCAATGAAAAGTGAGAAAGAAGAACCACAACATGTAATCCACATGATAATTGGCAGAGTCGATGTCACTCAATGACCTATATTCAAACGCACCGAGGTATCAATCACTAGAGAAAAACAGACTTGGAGATATGTGCCCGAGGATGCCTTATCGTTCTAAGATGAAGAAGCAGAAGGCATAATTGAGCTACATAACGATGCGTTGTTAATTTCTATCCTTTTAAATAAAATTCAAGTTAAATGTGTTTTAGTTGATCTAAGTAGCTCAGCGAACATAATCAGATCGAGGGTCATAGAGCAACTAGTCCTGCAAGATCAGATTGTACCTGCATCTGGGGTCCTAAATGGCTTCAACATGGTAAGCAAAACAACAAAGGGCAAAATTATCTTGCCAGTAAATGTAGCCAGAACCATACAAGACACTAAATTCCATGTCATCGAAGGTGACATGAGGTATAATGCACTCCTTGGGAGACCATGGATACACAAAATGAGGGCAATGCCCTCGACTCTTCACCAGATGATGATGTTCCCAATAGAGGAAGGAGTAAAAATAGTCTATGGAGAGCAACATACTTGAAAAGAGATGTTTGGAATCGAGAAAGTGGTGTCGATACCAGAGCGTTCGACCTCGAAGAAATCGAGTATTGAAGGTAAATAAGCGGCTAAATAGGAATCACTGCCTCCAGTCTCAACGGAATCGGAGAAACAGGTAATTGAAGACAAAGATGAGGAATTCCTTATGTCGTTCCTGAAGAGTCCGATATAACCAAATCAATTGTTGAGGAGCTGGAGCAGGTCATTCTGATCGAATACTTTCCCGAGAGAAAGGTATACCTGGTAACGGGATTGACCCCCGAACTCAGGAAAAACTCATTCAATTTCTTATTGATAATATGGATTGCTTTGCTTGGTCCCATTTAGATATGACAGGGATTCTACCGAAAATCACCACACATCGGCTAATCACCGACCCAAGGTTCAAACCGGTGAAGCAAAAAAGGAAGCCTCAGTCTGAGGTAAATCATGCTTTCATAAAAGACGAGGTAACAAAACTTCTTAAAATAGGATCAATTCGTAGGGTAAAATAACCCGATTGGTTGGCCAATGTAGTTGTAGTTCCTACAAAAAGGAAACAAACTTAGAATGTGCATAGATTATAAGGACTTGAACAAAGCATGTCCGAGATATTCTTTCCCTCTGCCCAACATCGATCGTATGATCGAGCTACGATCGGGAACGAGATCCTAACTTTATCGATGCCTAATCCGAGTACAATCAGATTTAGATGAACCCGAAGGACCACTAAAAACTTCATTTATTACTAAATTCGAAACTTATTGTTACAACATAATGCCCTTCGTGCTAAAAAATGCATAAGCTACATACCAACGCCTAGTTAACAAAATGATCGAAGTACAAATAGGTAAACCAATAGAAGTTTATATTGATGATATGTTGGTTAAGTCCCTGCGTAGAGGACCATTTAGGTCATTTGCAGGAAACATTCGAAATATTGAGGAAATACAACATGAAGCTTAACCCGGAGAAATGTGCCTTTGGAGTAAGTTCCTCAGCTTAATCGGGGTATCAAAATTAACCCCAATAAGATCCAGGCCATCAAGGATATCTTGATCGTATATAGTGTAAAGGTCTTGCAAAGGCTAACAGGGTGAATAGCTGCTTTGGGTCGATTCATTTCGAGGTCGTCAGATCGAAGTCACCGTTTCTTTTCCTTGCCCAAAAAGAAAAAGGATTTCGCATGGACCCCGAAATGCCAGCAAGCCTTGGAAGAACTAAAGCAATACTTATCGAGCCCGCCTTCGCTTCACACTCCGGATATAGATGAAAAACTTTACCTATATTTGGCAGTGTCCGAGATAGCGGTAAGTGGGGTACTACTTCGAGTAGAGCAAGGTACGCAATTCCCTATTTATTATGTAAGTCGAACTCTAGGAGATGCTAAAACTAGATACCCTAACTTTGAAAAATTATCACTTGCATTGATAAGCGCATCTAGAAAGCTAAAGCCATATTTTCAATGTCATCCCATATGTGTATTAACCACATACCCCCTTCGGAATGTTTTACATATGCCCGAGGTGTCGGGCCGGCTGGCCAAATAGGTCGTCCAACTTAGAGGGTATGATATCGAATATCAACCTCGAATGGCCATCAAGTCTCAAATCCTAGCTGACTTCATGGTTGACTTTACGCCGACCCTTATACCCGAAGTGGAGAAATAACTCTTGTTAAGTTCGGGTACATCATCTGGGGTATGGACCCTTTTCACAGTCGGTGCCTCGAATGTGAAAGGGTCGAGTCTTGGAATTATCTTGAAGCCACCAATGGGTGATACCATTAGACAATCTATCAAAACTTCTAGATTTGACTAACAATGAGGCCGAGTATGAGGCCATAATTGCAGGTCTGGAGCTAGTTAAGAGTTTGGGAGCCGAAGTCATCGAAGCCAAGTGCGATTCACTATTGGTAGTGAACCAAGTAAACAAAAGTTTTGAAGTTCAAGAAGATAGGATGCAGCGATACTTGGATAAGCTACACGTAACTTTACACCGCTTCAAGGAGTGGACTTTGGAACATGTGCCTTGAGAACAAAATAGCAAGGCTGATGCACTCACTCATCTGGGATCATCGGTTGAAGAAGATGATATCGTCTAGGGACTATCGTCCAGTTATCGAGGTCTATGGTTGAAGAGGGCCATGCGAAAATAAATTTAACAAGTTTGACATGGTACTGGAGGAACAAGTATATCGACTATTTGAAGAATAGAAAACTCCCCTCGGACCACAAAGAATCGAGGGCCCTACAGACCAAAGCCCTCAGGTTCACGTTAGATGAAGATGGAACATTGTACAAGGGAACTTTCGATGGACCACTGGCGGTATGTTTAGTGCCGAGGGACACCGATTATGTTCTACGAGAGGTCCATGAAGGTACTTGTGGAAATCACTCTGGCGCTGAATCTTTGGTTCGCAAAATTATCAGAGCAGGTTATTATTGGGATAGCATAGAAAAAGATACTAAGGAATTCGTCAAAAAATGCGATAAATTCCAACGATTTGCACCGATGACCCACCAGCCCGGAGAAAAGCTCCATTCAGTGTTATCCTATGGCCCTTCATGAAATGGGGAATGAACATAGTCGGCCCTCTACCAACGGCCCCAGGTAAAGCTAAATTTATTTTGTTTATGACTGACTATTTTTTTAAATGGGTGGAAGCACAGGCCTTCGAGAAGGTCAGGCAAAAAGAAGTTATTGACTTCATCTGGGACCACATCATATGTCGGTCCGGGATACCTACTGAGATTGTATGTGATAATGGAAAACAATTCATCAGCAACAAGGTGACGGAGTTTCTCGAAGCACACAAAATAAATAGGATCTTATCAATGCCATACCATCCAACTAGAAATGGTTAGGCCGAGTCAACAAAGAAAACTATCATTCAAAATCTGAGGAAAAGGTTGGACGATGCAAAGGGGAAATGGAGAGAAGTTCTACTCAAGGTCTTTTGGGCATATTGAACAACATCTAAGTCTAGCACGGGGGCTACTCTGTTCTCTTTAGTGTATGTTTCCGAGGACTTCATCCCTATCGAGGTCGGGGAAGCCAGCACTAGGTTTTGACATGCATCAGAGAAGTCAAATCACGAGGGTATGAATACTAGCCTCGAGCTATTAGACGAAAAATGAGAAGTAGCACTTGTTCAGATGACCGCACAGAAGCAAAGGATTGAAAGGTACTACAATAGAAGAACCAATCTTCGACATTTCAGAATCGGGGACTTAGTCCAACGAAAAGTCACCCTCAATACTCGAGACCCGAATGAAGGGAAATTGGGCCCGAATTGGGAAGGACCGTACTGAGTCCTGGGAATTGTGGATAAAGCATTTTACAAACTTAGCACAATGGAAGGTTAACAACTGCCAAATAATTGGAATGTATCGTTACTCAAACGATACTACTACTAAGGTATGACTTTATCCTTTTGTCCATTTGAGTTTAAAACTAACTCATTGCAGATGTTCAATCGAAGCCATCGATGGCACACTTTTGACACGAAGGCCTTAGGTTTTAAAGCATGTGCTGCACTTTTTTCCCTTAGATCGAATTTTGTCCCAAATGGGCTTTACCGACAAGGTTTTTAACGAGGCAACAACTATATGCTATCTAAGGAGAACTCAACAGTATCCAAAGCTTCTTTTCAATCAACCTAGAATATTGGTGTCATTACCCTCGGAGGTCTTATTTTTGACAAAAATACTTCATGCCTAAGAGGGACTCGATAGGAAAACTTTGTAATGGGCCAAACGGTCAGATGAACCGTGTCCATATAAAATAGTCGAGCACCGACGGAAAAACATGTACGCATGTATCAATTACTTCAAGAAACATTCTATTTATATCAAAAACACGGTGTGTCAAACAAGTCTACCATTATACGAGCTCTACACTTATAATCCTACGGGAAATGGCTCAAGAGCCAAAGCACAAATGCAACCCCGAGATACTCGAGGACCGTCATCGACAAACAGCACATCTGAGTCATCGAAAACTCGGACTCATAAGACCTCAAAGGGAATCCCCTCGAAACAAAGGCCATGGCTAATATACTCGGGGACTAACTTTTCGAACAAGTTTGAAAGGTTATCGGGAAAGAAGTCCAAGTGACATACTCGAAGGCTACTGCCATATTAAAGACTACAGTCATATAAAAGGCTACGGCCATATTAAAGCCTATAGTCATATAAAAGGCTACGACCGAAATAATGCGGCTCGGAGACGTCCGACTTCCACCAAAAATTGAAGGCCTTCAAACGCTTTAAAAAAAACAGTTAAATTAGGCTACCCTCGGCAAAAAAAAATTAAAAGGTCTTTGATAAATTCAGCCCTCGAATAATTTAAAGGCATTGATAACGTCAGCCTTCAAAAAAACATTAAAGGTATTCGACTATGTTTACACAAATAAATTATTAATAAGGTTCCAATTCGTCAAACCTACGAAAAACACAATGGGTACGAAAAATACATGCTAAGGCATCAAATTTTCACTAAGTCTTTTAACCGAAAAGAGGGAAAATTCATATATCCACTCTAGAGGCCGAATTGGCCCAACTTAAAGAGCTTAAGGGCTGATATATAAGAGCCTAGGAGCTAACTCAAAAGAGCTTAAGGGCCAAAACATATAGAATTCGAGACCCCGTTCTCACTCAACCTGGACTCGAGAGTCCCGACATCCCAAGCTCACAACAAATAAATTTAAACTTAGCTGGAGGATCAACAAACCTTAAAGGGTATTATATTGACCAATAAAAATCTAAGTGTTTATTATGTTCTGAGTCAGAACTAATACTCGGATTGATTATTTGGGTTGTACAATTGAATTTTCCATAAATAAGGACAAAATGAGATGCAACACAAGCTAAGGTTGAAACAAAGAGTTCCTTTGTATTTCCAAAAGATATTTAAAAATACCCACGAGGGGCCCTTACAAAAAAATACTAAGTCAAAATAAAGAAACCTAAGACAAAAAGGGTTGCTTTGATGGAGCAACCTCCACTTCCAACCAATAGGTTGTGAGTTCGAGTCTCCCCAAGAGCAAGGTGGGAAGTTCTTGGAGGGAAGGATGCTGAGGGTCTATTTAGAAACAGCCTCTCTACCCTAGGGTAGGGGTAAGGTTTGCGCACACACTACCCTCCCCAGACCCCACTAAGTGCGATTATACTGGGTTGTTGTTGTTGTTGTTGTAAAATAAAGAAACCTAAAACAAAAAGGGTTGCTTTGACGGAGCAACCTCCACTTCCAACCAATAGGTTGTGAGTTCGAGTCTCTCCAAGAGCAAGGTGGGAAGGTCTTGGAGGGAAGGATGCTGAGGGTCTATTTAGAAACAGCCTCTCTACCCTAGGGTAGGGGTAAGGTTTGCGCACACACTACCCTCCCCAGACCCCACTAAGTGCGATTATACTGGGTTGTTGTTGTTGTTGTTGTAAAATAAAGAAACCTAAAACAAAAAGGGTTGCTTTGACGGAGCAACCTCCACTTCCAACCAATAGGTTGTGAGTTCGAGTCTCTCCAAGAGCAAGGTGGGAAGGTCTTGGAGGGAAGGATGCTGAGGGTCTATTTAGAAACAGCCTCTCTACCCTAGGGTAGGGGTAAGGTTTGCGCACACACTACCCTCCCCAGACCCCACTAAGTGCGATTATACTGGGTTGTTGTTGTTGTTGTTGTAAAATAAAGAAACCTAAAACAAAAAGGGTTGCTTTGACGGAGCAACCTCCACTTCCAACCAATAGGTTGTGAGTTCGAGTCTCTCCAAGAGCAAGGTGGGAAGGTCTTGGAGGGAAGGATGCTGAGGGTCTATTTAGAAACAGCCTCTCTACCCTAGGGTAGGGGTAAGGTTTGCGCACACACTACCCTCCCCAGACCCCACTAAGTGCGATTATACTGGGTTGTTGTTGTTGTTGTTGTAAAATAAAGAAACCTAAAACAAAAAGGGTTGCTTTGACGGAGCAACCTCCACTTCCAACCAATAGGTTGTGAGTTCGAGTCTCCCCAAGAGCAAGGTGGGAAGTTCTTGGAGGGAAGGATGCTGAGGGTCTATTTGGAAACAGCCTCTCTACCCTAGGGTAGGGGTAAGGTTTGCGCACACACTACCCTCCACAGACCCCACTAAGTGCGATTATACTGGGTTGTTGTTGTTGTTGTTGTAAAATAAAGAAACCTAAAACTACTCCGGGGCCATATCTTCGGCAACTACATTATTGGGAGTCTCCTCCTCGGGGACTTCAACTTCATCTCCTCTGCTCACGGAGCCACTAGCTGAGTCATCCTCATCAGAAAGCAAAACGGCAGCCTCTTCTTCCAAAGTCTTCGCTCTTTCCATATCGGCTGAAAGATCGAAGACGCGAGCATGCACCTCCACGAGGGTTTACTTACGGGACTGTCACCTGGCATGGTCAAGTGCACATGATAACTTAACTTAGGCCGTAGCAGATTTGCTGGGCATTAGCTGCTTTAGTGTTGGCTCGGTACAAAGATATAATTTCCCCAACATCATATTTGGCCATGGCCTGCTCAGCAGCGGATTTAGCTTTAAGCTCTTCGATTTTGCGGCCTCGAGCAAGGCTCTCATCATTCACACTTTGAAGCTGGCGTTCGAGTGAAGCCAGCTGCACCAGAAGAGTTTCTTTCTCAGAGGCAAAACTGGCCATGCCTTGGCTCTACCCTAGGGTCTCGGCCTCCTTCATCTTGAGCTCCTCTCGGAGCTGCTCTACCAGATCACCCTTTTGTTGAAACTGCAAAGTAAAACTATTAGAAAATCAATCTGGCAAATCCGTAACAAAAATTCAGACAGAATATTACCTTTTCAGTGAGCTCGGTTTGTCGTTGGCGAGCCTTTTCCAGTTCGTCCTGAAGATTGTTGATCTCCTCCTCTTTCTTGACATAGAGGGTTTTAAGATTGTCCCTCTCTTCTGAGATCTTATTAAGCTCAGTCTCACATCAAGCAAGCTTAGATCGAGACTTCGAGAATGCTTCCTTATGGAGCACAATGGCCTTCACAAAAAGGGACAGGTTAGACTTAAAACAACAAGGATTAAGCACAAGCGTAATTTCAAAAGACAAAAACTTACTTGTTTGAAGAGCCGACCGGGCCACGTCGAAAATGAAAGAAGCATCTAGATTGGGACCATCTTCGATCCCTGCAAGGCACTCCCATAGGATAGCATGCCCTTCGTGGCTCGTCCCCACGGCGGGAGTTCTCATGTTCTAAGCATCTCATAAATGCCCCTCGGAGAAATCGGGCCAGGCAGCGACTCATCCAAATTGATTATCCCAAGTGATCCACTTGGGGCATTCTCTTCTCTTTGAAGGACCTCGGGACTAGGCCCCTCAGTCTTACCCTCCAAATGCCCTGCAAGACGAGGTGCTCTTTTGCTGCCCGATGGCTCGAGGACTTTGCTTAAACTGCCCTCGAAGATCTCTTCGGTTCTAGAATGAAACACATCTGCCACCATCGGTTCAGCAGACTTCGATGCACCAGTGCTTCCTCTTTTACGAGCTTCCAACATGCAGTCATCATCTTCTTCTTCTTCCTGATCCCAAAGGTGTTGGGCCATTTTTGGAGATAAGGCCATCGTGTTGGCCTTAGGATTTCAAGCCGCACTTTTCTTGGGATTCGAGGGATTTGCAGGCGACCCCCTCTATCTTTTATTTTCTTTAGAAGGCTTTGGGATCTCTTCTTCACTGGCGGGGGTGGCCGCATAGCAGCGGCGTCTTCGAGGCCTGCATAAAGACAAAATAAATATTTTATTGAGAAACACAAGTAAACAAAAAAGAGAATACACCGTGGTTTCTTTCGTCCCATCGATCCTTGGCTAAATTGCGCCAGCAGCGCTCCGCGTATGAGAAGGTAGAGGCCAATTTTTTAACCCAACCATCGAGGTCTGGAATGGCACCGGGAAACCAAGCAATAGCTACAACATTAGAAAAGGGGTTAGATTGAGAAAAATATGACGTCGAGAAAGTGAAGAGGAAGCAAGGTATAAAAGTTACTATGTACTTACGTTTCATGTTCCATTCCTCGGAGAATGGCATCCTCTCAGCAGGAATCAGGTCAGAGGTCATGACTCAAAAAAATCGGCTCATCCATCCTCGGTCTTTGTACTCATCGATGCTGGAGAAGAGAGATTTCAAGGATCGATGTTGCAGTTTTATCAAGCCACCTCGATAAAGTCGAGGAATGTTCAGCCTGATCAGATGGTCGAGGGTAAAAGGAATCCACTCGACCTGGCCCGAGAGGAATCTGATCAAATGAGCGATTCGCCAGAATGAAGGGAAGATCTGGCCAAGCGCCACTTGGTATCGTTGGCAAAAGTCAAGAATAACTGGATCTATAGGACCCATAGCTGGGTTTGCGGGGCCCAGCGTGAATGGGTAGGTATACACGCTTAATTACCCCCACTTTATATGTAGTGATGTCCTTCTCGGGGGAAGGGATCACTACGTCTTGTTCTCCTAGTTGTGCTCCTTTTTTACCTGCTCAAGCTCATCCTCGATTATCAAATAGACATATCGGGACATAGGCTCACAACGACCTAGTGTCGATACAGGTTTTTCAATTGTAAAATCGGATGTTGTTTCACACGGCAGGGGAATACACTCCTCGATACAAGGTGGAACTACCTTTTTACTTTTGTTTGGTCGCGATAATGAAGAGGCTTTTTCTTTTTGCGGAATAGATTTAGATGTTTTGACCATTATGGTGTAAAATTAAGAGAGAAAATGAAATAAAGGAAAACTAAAGAGAATGATGAACTTAGAGAAGTTGAAGAGCTAATGAAATTTTGAAAACGATTAGAGAAGTAATGTTTGTGAAATGGGGAAGTTGGCCTATTTATAGAGGCTACTCAAGTGTATTGCGGAAGCCAAATAGCCGACCGTCAGCTTCCTCTAATTAATGACTTTGGGAACTACACAAAAGCGACCTTTCAGTCACTCCAGCCGCTGACATCACGTGATTGACATTAGAATCGAGGCGTTGGAATCGAGGCATTGGAGCATCGAAGATCAAATTGTTTCTTATCATCCTATTCTAAGAAACGCGAGGACTTCTGTATATGGTCGAGATCGTATGCCCTCGACCTATAGGCTCGAGAGATCACCCAATGCACGAGTTCAGGTAAGATCAAGTTCGAGTTTGAGGGACCAGACCCAAGGTCGAAGACCGAGCACGATGGATACCGAGGCCGAGTATGCTGACCCCAAAATAGTACCGTTATGGATGTGTAACAGATTGAGCTAGATTCCTGCCACATCCCCAAGATCATGGCGTAAATCCTATTATAGGATTGTACGATTCCGTACTAGCCGGTTAGACAGTTTTACCAAGAATATTCCTTGCTGTAAATAGAAATATACCTTATTTAAGGTTCCCTAATTATATAAAGGGGACCCCAATCATTGGTAGCATCATCTCATCATTGGCAAGAATATACTCTCCTATTTTTCTCTCTTACTGTTCATCAGAATTGTCCTTTACATTTATTGTTCTTACTTTATTGCTCTTAATCTATCTCGAGGTCACTAAGCTCGAGGTCTCTATTGCTGAATAACATTGGTTTGATTCACTTGTTTCTTTTACTTCTACTTCTTCTTTTTTGATTATTAATCAGTATTGAACTAAATCACATATCTTTAAAACCTCAAATCAAAATATAATTGTTATTCGTATTTTCGAGGTAAACACACATAAAGTCGCTTTGAAAATACCGGGTTGTTGCAATCCCAATAATAAATGAAGAGGAGCGTCATCTTAATGAATGGAGAAAACAACAATAACAACAACAACAACAAATCCAGTTTAATCCTAAAAGTGGGGTATGGGGAGGATAGTGTATACGCAAATCTTGCCCCTAAGAGGATGTTTCCGATAGACCCTCGGCTCTAGGAACAGTTAAGATAACGCAACCAAAGCAGCAAAGAATAGTAGCAACAATGTAATATGATAACGGGCGCAAATGCCACAACATGTAATAATAAAGAAACATAAATAGGAAATTACAAAAATAGTCCTAGTACTACTACTCAGCCTAGGAGGAACACACTACTATCTGTCAATCTACAACCCTAATCTTTGATCTCCACACCTTCATATCATGGGTCATATCCTTGGTAAGCTGAAGCAATGACATATTATGCCTAATTACCTATCCCCAATACTTCTTAGGTCTACCCTTTCCCTTCCGGAGACCCGCCATGGACAACTTCTCATACCTCCTGACCGGAGCATCTATGTCTCTCCTCTTCACATGCCCGAACTATCTTAGTCTCTCGATTCCCCAGCTTGTCCTCCACATATGTCACTCTTACCTTGTCTCTAATAACTTCATTCTTAATCATGTCTTTTCTGGTATGCTCATATATCCATCTCAACATCACCATTTCAGCTATTTTCATGGAACTTCTTGACGGGCCAGCACTCAACTAAAATGGAGAAAACAAGAAAATGAAACTAATTCCTTGAAAATTAAAGGTCCCATTTTCCTATTCCTTGTGGACACAATTTCCTTGCTTTGAACATATTTTCTATCAAGTGGTGTGCTGTCATATAAAAACCATGGAAAAAGAATCATAACAAAACAAAAACGCAGACAATAGTAAAAGGGATTTAGGAAGAGAAAAAGGAGATGGAAACGTAAGCTGGCAAAGATAAAAAACCCCTTTTGCATGGAGTTTAAATTAATTTTTGTGAGTTTAATTTTTAAAGTTATTAGCATATACTGAGCATCTTATATTTAGAGTTATGAGTTTATATATAATTTTTATTATAATTTTGATGGATTTATATATTAATTTATGTTACGTATCGAAAATTATGAATTCAATTAAACCGATTGCTTTAACGAGGTATTCTCCCCAGGTGAGAGTACGACTCTGCGGCTATGGTCGGTGCTTAGTCCAACCACTGAATGTATCATTTTGTTCTTCAACATTAATTGAATCTTTTGACACCTTCATCTCTTTAGTGTTTGTTCCGTCTATTTAAAATGTCGTATCAAAATGTTTCCTTTAGTCCATAATTTTGGAAATCAAGAATGTACTAATTTCCTTGTAAATCTATACCTTCTTTAATAAAAAAAAACGGAAAATATCCGAGGTGTGATAAAAGGGTATTAGATTATGTAAGAAGCCTGAGGTGCGATAAGAAGTTACTCCATAACCAGGGTACAGGATACAAATTTCCATGAATCCAGCTGCTTTTGTCCAAATTATGTATTTATATTAAAAAAATTCATTGAATAATTATAAATATTTACTTGTGTGAACCTAATTATTATTGTATGCATACTCGAGATTGTTGTATGAACCGATAAACTTCAAATTCTTTCATAACGATTAAATTTGGTTCCTTTTAGAGGAACAGACAAAAAAGATTTACTTTTATATATCTTGTGTAAGAATAGTCAATCACAGCTGATCGCTGGCGTACCTATGGGTGACATAAGTGTTTAGGGGGATAACTTAGGTATCTTAATTACCTTACCTTATATGGGATTGAGGTTGACCTAAATGTAAGGCAATAGAGGGTTTAGAGCTTTTGTGGCTATTATTTGTGTAGGCTATGTGGATGTGCTCTTCAATATCTTACCTAAGGAGTTGACTATTTGTGTACA
Organism: Nicotiana glauca; assembly: GCA_026770625.1. Lineage (NCBI taxonomy): Eukaryota > Viridiplantae > Streptophyta > Magnoliopsida > Solanales > Solanaceae > Nicotiana > Nicotiana glauca. The sequence goes on along the minus strand of MU720481.1, from coordinate 30,603 downwards.
CTTTTCAAACCCAAGCATGAATTTGAGGCCATAATATTAACCTTCGTTGTATGTGACCTTTTAGGTTTGCATTGCTTTTACAAACCTACCTTTTTATAACATCATTGTTATATAACAACTATTCACCAAAAAAAATTAAGTTTTCTTTTTATGTTATGTTATAATATATATTTTATATAATAGAACTTTACTATAATAGTCAAAAAAATTCAAAACAAATAAAATTATTTTGTTATACAGATGTTTGACCGTATATAATTAGTCACCTCCGGGACAGAGCTACAATATTAGTTATTGGTTTAGACTATCCCAACAACTTTTACATAGATCAAAATTATATTGTTCTGCTGACATATGAGAGTTCCTAAGATTCAAGGAATAATAATTGTTTGCACCCGTCTTTAATTTGCAAAGTCAATCAATTTCCCATCTTAAATCTAGTTGAATTCATTGATATGTGCAGTCTCATCTTTAACCAAGATATTTGGCCGATTTCATCCGCTTGTAATTTAATTTGAGTTACAGTTGCTAATCAAACATTCTAATAAACTCATTTATAAGCTTGCGTTTCGTTTTTCTTTGTACAATTATCATTTCGCTCGTTTAGAGATTGTTAATCTGCAAAATTTTCAGTAACTTCTAATGTTAATGTAATATTAAAGACAATTTGAAATACCATAAAAAACGCCATCAATAATCATTTTCTAAGTATTCAATATTCAATCTTGTTAAACCGTGTGAACCATCTCATCTAAAAATTGAATGTGTTAGAGATGGTACACTTTTATGCATTATAATTATATATTCAACATGTTTTCTCGTATGTGGGTTTGATTCTTTTTCAAAGGTCAAATACATAATTTTTCTTTATTACCAGGTGATATGAGACTTGAACCAGAACCTCTATCTACTCTTTTTTTTTTGCTGGTATAACATATAAATGTGTAAATTTTTGCATTTAAAAATTAAATTACTATTAGAAGGATACACTTTTATTCATTTAATTATATCGTCATCACAATTAGTGAAGCAACAAGGACAACAATAACAACCTCAGTATAATCACACAAATGGGGTCTGGGAGGATAGTGTGGATGCATACCTTACCCCCTACCTTGAAGGTAGAGAGGTTGTTTTAAATAGAATTACAATTCAAGAAACGATGAAAAGAAAGCAGTAGCAAGGAGCTGAAATAATAATAAGACATTAAGAAAACCAAGCGAAAGGAACAACATGTAGTATTAGAACTCTAATAATAATAATAGAATTCAACTAATAGTAATACTACTGGCACGAGAAAGAAACACTCTCGACTAGCTACTAGCATTCTGCAGCCTTAATTCTCGATATCCACACCTTCTATCAAGGGTCATGTCTTCGGTAAGTTAAAGCAACACCATATCCTAATCACTTATTCCTTATGGGGGGAATATGTGCTTCTCCTCTTCACATGCCCAAACCATCTAAGCCTCGCTTACCGCACCTTAACCTCTACTGGATCCTCTTCATTTCTGTTACTTTCATCTTCTAAACGTGGGAGTTCTTGACTGGCCAACACTCTTCCCTATACAACATAGTTGGTATTGAGTATTGAGATTTTGATGAATAACAAAGTATGTCTAAATACAATAATTCAAAGAACCAGGTCCTCAACGTAGTTGCTTAATTATTCTAAGAACCAGTTCCTCGCGATAAAAGACCAACTTCTCAGGTTGATGATTGTACATCTGTACATGACAGTAAATTTATCTCAAAGTTACCCAGGTCCCAGTTTGGTGGAAGAAGGCTGCTACAAGAGATAAGGGTTATTGTCAACAAATTACTGATAATTTAATTAGACACAAGAGTCTCAAAGCTTGTGGAATCCTTGGAACAGTAGGAGTCCTATCAAAGGAGAATCTGACTATGTATAGGACTCCTAGAAGATTTCTAGTATATGTGTTTAAATATTATCTACTTTGAACTTCTGATTTTATCCTTTTACACATCAACTGAAGAGTCATATGTTGTTCACTCTAGTCGAGTACATGCATTGTATTCTTCTTGAGTAAATCTAGCAAATATATTTTAGGAAATCGAGTTGTAATAAGGTATCACAGGCAATTACTGAGTTGGAGTGAGTGTTTGTTTTACAGGTTAGAGTAACTTGTAAGTCAATTAGTCGAAGTAGGAGTACTGGAGATTATTGAATTACAGTCTTGTGATGATACATTTTGGCTCATTGTTCTAGTGGAGTTGAAGTTGAAAATCCTACGTAGTAGGTCGTGATTTTTTCTCCTTTTGAGTCGGGTGATTTTTCACGTAAAAACTGTAGTGTTTACTTTATTGTTTGCTTTACTTCAATTTTAAGGAATACGGTAAAGAACCAAGTTCTTTAGTGAAACATACGGGAACTCAAACTAATAATTGAAATCAGTATTGGAGTAGGTTCTCTCACATAAATGGTTAACACCTAGAGAGATTTTGGAATCAAGATGAGTGCTCCACATGGACATAATGAAGGAAAATCAACTACCAGACCACCCATGTTCAATGGAAAATATTATAATTGGTGGAAAGAAAGAATGAAATACTTGCTAATAGCTAAAGAATATGAACTATAGACCATAGTGAATCAAGCTACATTAACTCCCACTAAATAAAATTCACAAAATAAAATAGTTCCTAAAGACCCCTCAGAATTTATGGAAGTATATTTCATAATGATGGAGAAGAACGCAAAGGCTAAGAATATCTTTATCAGTGGACTTGGTCCTGATGAGCACAATAGAATCAGTGCTTGCTCTAATGCAAAGCAAATATGGGATACACTCCAAACTGCTCATGAAGGAACAAACCAAGTGAAGAGATCAAGGATAGAGATACTTATGAGAAACTATAAGCTCTTCTCCATGAAGGAGTCTGAGCCCATCCAGCATATGATGACTAGGTTTACTATAGTAACTAATGAACTAAAATTACTTGAAAAGGTGCTTACCTCAGAAGAGTTGATCAACAAAGTTCTAAGGATCCTTCCAGCTTGATGGGAATCAAAAGTCACAGCAATCCAGGAAGCCAAAGAGCTGGACAAAATCTCACTTGATGAGTTGGTTGGAAACTTAAAGACTTATGAAATGAGAAAGATAGATCTACTCAATGAAGAACCAAATTTTAATAAGGCCTTGGTTCTTAAAACGCTTGAGGAAGATGAATCTGACAATGATGAACCTGATCTAGCAATGTTTTCCAAGTTCAAGAGGTTAATGGAGAACTTCAAAAGTGCATCCAAGAGAGAGACCAGCAGTAAACCAAAGTAGATCGATAAAGCTAATTATGATGGGTGCAACAAGTGTAGCAAGATAGATCACGTGGTCAAGGACTGCCCAATGTGGGAAATTGAGTGGAGGAAAGAATGAGTTGAAAATGATAAACGGGAGAAGATGAGAGAAAAGGGTTCCAACAAAGAAAAAATCCTTGGTAAAGTATTTACTGAAGCAATGAAGCATACTTTCTTGAAAGCATATGAGGATTGAAATGATAAAAAGGAAGAAAAAGAGGATGAGGCTATAAGTCTATATGCTGAAATTGATGAACACCAGGCTGTGGAGACAGAGCCCCAGACAGAGCTTGGAATGCACATTGGAAGACCTCCTTTGTTTGATGAACACCACTATGATGAATGGAAGCTACACATGGAAACATTTCTTTAGGCCACTGACTTTGACCTATGGGTAATTGTCAGTCATGGACCAATCGTCCCAACCAAAATGGATAGTAAATGTAACAAGTGCAACAAGAGAGAAGAGGAATACGAGGAGTAAGATCTTCAGCTAGTTCGGAAAAATGCCAAAGCAAAGGACCTACTCTACAGAAGCTTTTCCAAAAACACTCTCTTCAAAGTCTTCTCTTGCATCTGTGCTCATGATATATAGAGAACCTTGGAAGCTGACTTTGGAAATGAAAACATCAAAGTGGTATTGATAACGATTGAAGAATCCTAAACAGAGCAAGAGGTGTTAGGAATGATGTCCATAAGTGATTCAGAAACTGAAGACGAAAAAAATCAGGTAAGTATCTCTAACTTGAAAGAAAACATTCATGCTTTGTCTGAAAAACAACTGATGGCCATAACTGTGACCTTGATGAATGAAATAGATAAAATGAGTACTGAAAATGATAAGCTAATAAGCAATCTTTCTTGTCTCAAACTTGATCTCAAAGAGCTTGAATCTGGCAGAGCTAATCTAGAGGAACAGGTCAAAGACCTTAAGAACCAAGTTCTTTAGGTTACTTCTAAGAATGAGAAGTCTACTGATATACATGGTAAGGAAAAAATAAGTGATATGCAGGATAAGTTCGAAAAGGTATTAAAAAGGCTAAAGATAATCTTTGTGATGCTGAATGTAGGAATAAAATCCTGCAGGAAAATCTAAAAATGACTAATTATGAACTCTCTATATTAAGCAAATGGCATAGATCTTCTGATGCCTTGAATTGGTTAAATGAAAACTGTAGCTCTAACAAATTCATAATTGGCTACAGAAACCTATTCCTAAGTTTGACCCAAAGCATGTAGGAATTTCTGATAATAACATGTGCACTCATTATTGAAAGGTGGGACACCTTAGAGATACCTATCCTGCCTTAATTCATGCTCAGTTTAGAAGCACTTTTGGTATTGCTTAAAATATGAAGAAGGAAGAGGAGCCAAAAGTCAAGTCTCTTGTCCATACTAAGTGAATTAAGGTTAATAAGAAAAAGCTTCTAATCCTCTTCCCTTCTGGGCGAGAAGAGATTTGATTCATCCTTTTTCCAACAAAAGGGGACACAAGCTTGTCTGGGTTCCCCAAAATAACTTGTGAATTCTGGTGCAGGATAAAGTGAGAGGGAATAATCAAGACCGGTATCTAGACAGTGGATGCTCAAGACATATGGGGAAAAGAAAAGCTTCCTCTCACTTACAACCTTCCAAGGAGGGAGTGTGTCATTTGGAAATGGGGAAAAGAGCCAGATAACAGGTATTGACAAGGTTGGTAAGTCACTCTCTCATGCTATAGAAGATGTGTATTATGAGGTAGGTCTTAAACACAATCTTCTTAGCATCTCTCAAATGCGCGACAAAGGAAATGAGGTAAAATCCAATTCCAAAATTTGCTATGTCATTGAGCTTGATACTAATGAAATTGTGTTAAAGGGTAAGAGATATAACAATGCCTACAAGAATCGACTATATCACTTTCCCAGAGTGAGCACACATGCTTAAGTGTAGTGGAAGATGTTCTAATGCTATGGTATAGAAGACTGGGACATGCTAGTCTCTCCCAACTCAACAATTTGGCAGCGAAGGACTTATTCCTTAGTCTACCAAAGTTGAGTTCTCCTCTGACAAGGTGTGTGATGTTATGTTAGAGGGAAATATGTAAGTTTTTCCTTTAAAGCTATAAAGGTTGTTTTTACCTCTAAACCTCTGTAACTCCTTCACATAGACCTAGATGGACCAATGAGAGTAAGGAGCAAAGGAAGTGAGAGGTATGTTTTTGTGATTTTTGATGACTTCTCTAGATATACATGGACGTTGTTTTTGGGATCCAAAGATGAAACCTTTGATGTTTTCTATGGATTTTTTAGAATGATTCAACAAAAACTTGGGTGCAATGTTTTAAGTATAAGAACTGACCGTGGAACTGAGTTTGAAAGTTCTATATTCCTTGATTATGTATCTCATTTGGTACTTACCATAATTTTTCTGCACCTAGAACTCCAAAAAAAATGGGATTTGTATAAATAAAGAATAGATCCATAGAATACATGTGGAGGACCATGTTGATTGCTAGTGGACTGCGTAAGAGTTTCCTAACTATTTATTCAAATAAAGCTCTTTATGGACTGAAACAGGCTCCAAGAGCTTGGTATGAAAGACTCTCAAAGTTCCTCTTAGAAAATAACTTTGTAAGGAAAAATGTGGACAACACTCTATTTCATAGGAACAGAGGGAAGAATATTTTGATTGTGCAAGTGTATGTGGATGATATTATCTTTGGGTCTACCAATGAAGCAATGTGCAAGGAATTTGCTGAGATGATGGCAAATGAGTTTGAAATGAGCAATGATGGGTGAATTGAACTTCTTTCTGGGGTTGGAAATCAAGCAGCAAAAATACATCAAGGAACTACTAAAGAAGTTCAACATAGAATCCTCTAAGTCCATTGGCACTCCAATTGCAACTGCACCAAAACTAGACCTGGATGAAGAAGGAAAAAGTGTTGAACATAAACTAAATAGAGGAATGATTAGGTCACTGTTGTACCTTACATCAAGCAGACCTGATATTGTATTCAGTGTGAGACTGTGTGCAAGATTTCAGGCAAATCCCAAAGAATCTAACTTGAAGGCTATCAAAAGAATACGAAGATATCTCAAAGGGGCCCCTGACCTCTGCCTATTGTATACCAGAGGATATAGCTTTGATTTAGTTGGTTATCTTGATATTGAATATGTAGGTTTTCATGTTGATAGGAAAAGCACTTCAGGAACTGTTCATTTTCTAAGTTCTTGTCTTGTGTCTTGGGGAACCAAGACGCAAAACTCAGTGGCCTTATCTACAGCTGAGGCTGAATATATGGCAGTAGCATCTTGCTATGCTCAATTGCTATGGATATGACAATAGCTAAGGGACTATGGTATATTTGTTGATTGTGTTCCCATTTTCTATGATAACACTAGTGCCATAAACATTGCTAAAAACCTTGTTAGCACAAGAGAACCAAGCACATTGGTATTAGACATAACTTTCTCAGAGACAATGTTGAAAAAGGGAATATCTCAATCAACTTTTGTAAAACTGAAGATCAAATTGCTAATATTTTAACTAAAGCTCTGAGCAAGGATCGCTTTGAAAGGAACATATTAGAACTAGGTCTAATCAATTCTTCCAACTAAGTTGAACCCTAATGATTGGCTAGAAAAGGTGTAATTAGATGTAGATAATTAAGTAAAATGTGTTTGATTCAACTTTGTGCTTGTATTAAGCACACACGCTTGCTTGGAAATTTTGGTTGATAACTATGTTGCACGACAGTCATGTGAAGTGTTGAAGCTTTATTGCAGAAACAAGTAAGGAGCTACTAATGAGTTGATTCTTCAGGTACGTGCCATATTGTCTAATTCATTGGGACTTAATATCCTAAAATTATTGCTATGCTTCGACTTCTAATCCTATAGGCATCAGTTCCAGTCATCTTTTAGTCAAAGAGTAAGGGGGAATCCTAGTGCAATTAGAGTTCAATCACTCCTGAAATCCTAACAGTCAAAGTAATCCTTATAAGAGTCCCGTTAGAACCCAAATTCGGTCACCTTCTCACCTCCAGTCAAATCAGGAGTAACGTCTTTAAAAGGCCCTTATGATCAACTTCTCAAAGCTCACTATTTCTCTCAAACCCTAAACAAGAATCAAGAGCAAATATCAAGAACCAATTCTCCCCTTCTCTTCATCGAGTCACGTATTTGATCACCATGCCTAAATCCAGTCAACCCCCTCTAAAGCCAAATATTCATCCAACGCTGAAGAAAAATCCAAAAGCATGAAGTCCAAATCAAAGAAAAGTGTCAAGCGATCAAGTGAAGCCATACCAATACCTGCTTTTTCTCCTTCGATATCCTCCACTGTACCTACATCATCATCACTTGTTCATGTTGATCTCACCATCCCTACTTCCATTGCACCCCTACTTCCAAATCCAACCACCCATACACCTGAGCTTTCCAAGAAAAATACCTTTAAGTCAACCAAGGTTAAGGCTACTCCATGAAAATCTGTCAAGAAAGCACTTGTGTTGCAATAAGGTAGACATAGTGATCAAGGAATCTGTGATTCAGGGGGAATCAATGCCAGTTACTGCTAATTAGGTACAAATTCCTCCTTTGAAATTAGATGTTTCGGTATCTGCTATAGATGTTTCACCCTAAGACACTCTCTCACCCATGAGTGACAAACCACAAGCGGAGAAATACACTATAGAAAAGGGTATAGGTGATTTGGGGAAAGAGGTAGATACTACTACTATAGGACCTGTGATTAAGGGGGAATGAAGTAAAGAACCATTGCAAAATGAGGCATCTAGTATTCTTTCATTTAATTGGATGGAGGATAAGGATGATGATGGGGGTGAAAAAGAATAAGAAGTTGAGGACAGTCATGAAGAGCATAATGTTAAAGACATATCTAATTAAGAAGAAAAGAGTGAGAATGAGGGGGCATGTGGATATGAGAAGGAGAGTGATTAGGAATGATAAGGTAGGCGAACAAGTAAATGATTCTGTAGAAGACGAAAATCGTAGTGAGGAAGAGGACAATTCTTAGAATGGGGGTGAGGATCAAGAAAAAGTAAGTGAGAGTGAAGGAATGGATAAAATAGAGTGAGGAAGAGAATGAGAATTTGAGTGAGGAGTCTGAAGGCTCTATGACCATTGGGAACACTGTCATAACCTATTTAGAAGAAACTAGTAAAGAGAAAAGGACTCAAGAACCTGGGTCTCTGTTAACTCCTTTCACTGGAAATGATGAGGTTAGCAGTGGTGAAGATGACTTGCCATTGTTTGAGGTAGGGAAAAAACCTAGGAAGACTACTGTGAAAGCAACAAAGTCAGCAGTCCCAACAAGGAAAGGAGTAGCCCTTCCTTTCAACACTCCTATTATAAGGAGTAAAAGAAAGGTTGTTGATAAACAAATCATTAAGGAGTCTAGAAGTGCCAAGAAGCCAAGGAAAGTCTCAATTTTGGAACATGGAGTTGAGCTGGATGGAGAAGATGAGTCTGAGTTTGTTGTGTCAACTAAGTCCTCTACACCAAAGAGAAAGGTTGCCAAAGTTACAAAAACTCCGACCCTTCTGCAAGGACCAATATAGGAAAGACAAGAAATAATGTGCCATCTGCAATTGATCGACTCACAGATTTCGGGAACACAAAAGTGCTCAATGGGAATATTCTTGCAAACACTGATGAGAAAGGGATAGATCAACTGGTGGAAAAGCTCTAGCTACAAGGGTTAAAGGATATATTTGTTAGAGCCTTCCCTCCTATATGTGTTCCTGCTGTGTTGGAGTTCTATGCAAATTTCAAGCTTGATGAGAAGGTAGTCAAAGGTAATGTAGGGGGATTTGAAATGGAGTTTGGTGCTAAGGAGATAGGAATGCTTCTAAATATCTCCTCTTCGGGTTTGACAATTACTTAAAGAAAAAGTGGCCAGCCATAGACAATGAGGTTGACACTAGTATTATGGTCACTAGAAAGTTTTCTCAAAAGTTTGAACTGGATGCTCCCCAGAAGGTGTACAGGAATGATATGACTCTCTTCCACAAGCTGGTGTTTCATTTTGTCAATTCTTGCATCCTTCAGGGGTCTGAGAGAAGGTATGAAGCTACCCTGCTGGACATGGTTGTAATAAAACTGCTTGACACTTGTAGAATTATAAATCTCCCTAGCCTGATGATTCGGCATATGGCAAGTGTTGCAGACACTTCCAAGCCTAAGCATGCTATGCCTTATGGTTTCATGTTAACAGATCTATTTGACAAGCTCAATATTTCCTTGCCTAAGCTTAAGTTTTGAAACCAAAGTAATGCTTTGAATGATGTTACCCTCAAGCAGTGTGGCTATGAGGATATCAAGACTAAAGGACCCACAGGATCTGCTATTCTACATGGGAGCAGCAGGGTTGCAAAGCTCAGTAAGAGGTTGGAGTTGGTTGTTAAAGAGAATGCCAAGCTTCGTAAAGACAATGATGAGTTGAAAAGGAAAATCGGGCAACTTATGAAAGAGCTCAGAAGAGATAGGGAAGCTTATGCCTAACATATTTCCACTCTCATGAAAGCATTGACCCCCTCTACCTTTCACCCATGAACCTGCTCTTTCCCAGTGTCCTTAGTTTACTTTGCTATTCCAGTGATGCCTTATTGGTTTTCTTCTTTTGTCTTAGTCTGAGTAGTTTGCAATATGCTTAGTTTATTTCGTTCTAATGGTTTAAGATGAGCCATGGGCTTATTTTGGCACTACTAAATGTCACCTCTTGTACTACTTTCTTGCTTTGTGCAACATTGGATCGTCAGCCTAGTCTGTTTGCCTCGATATTTCTTAAGCTTGTGTTGTAGCATGTTTGGCCTTGAATCTTATGTTATCTGTGCTTCATCTGTCTAACATATATTTTGTTTTTTTGTATGATTCCAAAAGGTGGAAGATAAAGTTGGGAGGTTGTGGGTTGTGAACATACATGTCTGTCAATAATGCTTGTTGTAATTATCTGGTTCTTTGTTGTGATTACCTGATTCTACTATTACAAATTTTGTCATCATCAAAAATAGAAAATTTGTTAGGTATTGAGGTTTTTATGATTAACAAAGTATGCCTAATTGTAATGATTCAAAGAACCAAGTTCTCAATGTAGCTGCTTAATTGTTCTAAGAACAAGTTCCTCACAATAAATGACTAGTTCCTTAGGTTGATGATTGTACATCTGTAAAAAACATTGTAGCTTTATCTCAAAGTTATGCAGGTCCGAGTTTGGTGGAAGAAGGCTGCTATATGAGATAAGGGTTGTTGCTCAAGAAGATACGGATAATTTAATTAGAGACAAGAGTCCCAAAGCCTGTGGAATCCTTGGAACAGTAGGGGTCCAATCAAAGAAGAATCTGACTATGTATAGGGATCCTAGAAGATCTCAACTATATGTGTTTAAATACTATCTACTTTTTACTTCTGATTTCATCCGTTTACACATCAACTGAAGAGTCATATGTTGTTTACTCTAGTCGAGTACTTGCATTGTATTCTTCTTGATTCAGTCTAGCGAATGTGTTTTAGGAAATCGAGTTGCAATCAAGTGTCACAAAAAATTACTAAGTTGGAGTGAGTGTTTTACAAGTTAGAGTAACTTATAAATCAATTAGTCAAAGTGGGAGTACTAGAGAGTATTGAATTATAGTATTGTAATTGATATATTTTAGCTCATTGTTCTAGTGGAGTTGAAGTTGAAAATCCTACGTAGTAAGTCGTGGTTTTTGCACCTTTTGAGCTGAGTGATTTTTCACGTAAAAACTATTGTGTTTACTTTACTTCAAGTTTAAGGAACATGATAAAAAATCAAGTTCTTTAGTGAAACATAGGGACACTCAAACTGAAAGTAAGTGTACAAATCCGTTGTAGAATTTACCTTTAAGTTTATGTGGCACATTTTTATCACATAGAACATCAGATATAAGCTTCTATTTCACCTATATCCGTAATACGGTATGTAACATCTTCGTCAATCTCCTCATTTCTTTGGATAATTTAATCAATGTGCTTGAAACAATCTCTCTAAGGTATGACTTGTATATCAAGCCTCACATCCACGTTCATGTCATTGCTCCCGTCACTGATTCTGTCTTGGGTTCTACTCAACTTGAAACCTTTAGACTCCAAGATCTATATTCAAACCTCCAGTCTCGCATTAACACTGCCTCGTATCTCATCAATGTCATTCGTAAATAACGTACACCACGGTGCGTCACTATGTCCATCGCCAAGGCAAATAAAAACGGGCTAAGAGTTTACC
>MU720481.1:3826-18137 GCA_026770625.1 Nicotiana glauca | reverse complement strand
CCCCCCCCCCCCCACTGTCTTTACTCTGGTCTTAACTCCATCATACATGTCCATAATCTCCCTAGTGTAAGCAATAAGAACACCCCCTAGCCTTCAAACATCTTCATAGAACCTCCCTTGGGACTTTATCTTATGTTTTCTCTAGGTCAATAAACATCACATGCAAGTTCAACTTCCTCTTGTTGTACTGCTCCACCAACCTCCTCACAACTAGTGAAGTGCTACTTTAAAAACTAGGAGGAAATCATGAAATAATAATTTTCCTAAGTGAAAAATATGAAGAAGAAAAAAAAAGGAAATTTGAGTGAACTAAAATATAATAGGATAATACTGTCAATCATAGCCTAAAAAACTGTAGAACCAATTATAACTCGTGAATTTTATCTTATTTTCGTCCCTTCGTGGACATGCAGTAAAAGTTTCATCGTATTATAAAAAGCCATAAGTTAGAGACTTCTGTTGGAGGTCGAGAAGGGATTACTTAGAAGCTGTATATAGTAAAAATTGCACGAGGCGTCTTATTTGGTCGCCCCCATTTAACCTATACCAATTTATTTTTAAAATATTGAATTTGTACTCTATTTTTAAACAACTTCAGCCCCCTTTCTTCTCCTCCTTCTCCTCCTCAAAGTTATATCCGCCTCTTTTTTCTCAAACTTCTCCTTCTCCCTTTTCTCAAGAAATCTGTTACGGCTATGTATATAACATGTATTCACACAACGATTTTATCTAGGATTTCGTTTTCAAAAAATTAATAATTATTTTTAGAAAGAGCACGTACTTGGGATTTTTCCAACATAATTTGTGGAGAAACTTATTGCTATAGCCAGAAGCATAATTGAAGCAAGTAGAAAACTAACCTTGTATATGTGAATTAGATGTTTCTATGTTCAGAAAAAGAAAAATGCGTGTTGTGTGAATGTATAATAGATCTGTATAATGTATTTTCGTATATCAGTTGCTTAACGACAAAATGGTTGAGCAAAGCTAAGTGTGAATTAAACGAAATGAGGTTGCTGCATTTAAAGCGGACGATAACATAAAAAGCTCCTTTTTCCAACAAAAACTTCAGCTCTAGAGCTGAAGTTTGCCAGTTACAAACAAAAACTTCAGCTCTAGAGCTGAAGTTTGCCAGTACAAAATAAAAACTTCAGCTTTAGTTTGCCAGTTACAAACAAAAACATCAGCTCTAGAGCTGTAGTTCGCCAGTACAAAACAAAAACTTCAGCTCTAGAGGTGAAGTTCGCTAGTACAAAACAAAAACTTCAGCTCTAGAGCTGAAGTTCGCCAGTTACAAAAACAAAAATCGCAAGTTACAAAACAAAAACATCAGCTCCAAAGTTGAAGTTCGCCAGTTACAAAAATAAAAACTTCACCTCTAGAGCTGAAGTTCGCCAGTTACAAAACAAAAACTTCAGCTCTAGAGCTGAACTTCAGGCCGGGCTACCAGAATGCTGAAGTTTTGCGTGATTGTTTTTGCTACTTCAGCCCCGTATGCTGAAGTTATATGAAAAAACGGGTACGCTTGTACTTTTTTTTTGCAAAGCGGGCATAAGTTAAAACGTGCCAAAAAAGCGGGTATAAATGAAAATGCCCCATGTATATGCGGCTTAATTATATTGTACGATCAATTTTTTGTCGTATTCATCTTATAGTAATATTTAACTAGTGAAGCCTATCCTAAACTTAGACCCGTTTGGATGGGCTTATTTTAAGTACCTTTTAATCTAAAATAGTTTTAAGCCATAAGTTAGGATTTCTAACTTTTGGCTTTTGGATTATTTTTTAGCCCGTTTGGATGAGCTTATTGTAAGTGGCTTTTAAGTTAGAAGTCATAAGTTAGGAATTCTAACTTTTGGCTTATTTTTGTCATTTTAGCCTAAAAATAGGTGCTTAAAAGCACTTTTTTACTTTATCCAAACACTATAAAATGACTTAAAAGCTATTTTAGCTTAAAATCACTTAAAATAAGCCAATCCAAACGGGCTCATTGTCATTTTAGCTTAAAAATAAGTGCTTAAAATACTTTTTTTTACTTTATCCATACACTATAAAATGGCTTAAAATTATTTTGGCTTAAAAATACTTAAAAGTTAAAATAAGCCAATCCAAACGGGTTCTTAACGAGTCCGTGTGGCCAGAAGTCAAATGGACCCTCATTCTCATTAATTGCATGACAAGGACATAACAAAACAAAAATTAACACAAGAGCCACCCAGACATTTTCAATTAAGCTAATTGGGAGGCCCGTTTTTCTTTCTTTTAATCAACTAGTCTTAGGGTACACACTTTGCGCGTGTATTCTATATTCATGAATATAGGATTTTGAGAAATCTCTCTCTATTTTTCTTGTATATACTACACAATGTGTATGAGTTCTAAAATAAAAATTAGAAAAAGTAATCTACCATCCATAAGTCCTCAAATACTATTATTATTATTATTGTTTTCTTGTTTGCCTCCGTCAATGTTAAATTAATATTTTACAAGAAGTAATGTATAAAAAATATAGGGAGTTGTCATTTCTTATAATGAATGAAGAAAAATTATAACTCATTTAGAATACGTTTTGTCTTCTAATATTTTATCTTTATCACTTCAAGTCCGCTCTATCTCTAATTTCTCTTTTCGCCAATATTTTTCTTATAAAAATAAATTTATTTACCATATGAGTTTTATCAACTTGAAAAATAATTTTTCGTATATGAATAGTTTTAAAAGAAGTGAAATGAATTTATTTTGCTATTAGTTATAAAAACTTAATTATTTATTTTAAAAACATTTATTTTTATTCATATTTTAGTATGAATCGTCTATAATTTATATATATATATATATACACACACAATTGCAGTTATAATTTAATCCAATAAAAAATTATTTTTAAAGGGTAAAATATCCATCTAATATTTTACTTTGGATCATCGTATTTGCATAATTATTAGTGTCACTGACTCTTGTCGACCACGTCTCTTTATCTCTCATTTAAACTCTGAGATTTTTTACTATAAGTTTCAGATTATTAATGATAATAAAAAAATCATGTAACTTAACAGTTATGTTAGTTAATTCTCTTTTTCAATTAAATTTTCTTATTTACTATTTTCTTTCATGGATTTGGGAAGGATATACTTTTAAAGATCTTGAGGCTTAACCTTTACGTCACTAAAATTAGGGATTATACTAACCTTTCATCACCAAACATTATAAAGAAAATTCATAAGCATTATGACATTAGGAGGAAGAGAAATCGAGTGGTTGGTATAAATGAGGCAACTTGGTAAGTAGTATATTTTAGAAATATTTATAAAGTTCAAAATATTGGGTTAGGAATTTGCATATATTTTGAGTAACTACATATTAGTAGTTTTTACTTAGTTAAAATATAGAAAGCATTAATGATCAATCTATTTTTAAAATTTCAAACACCTAAATATTAGAATTTTAAATTCCTAAAAATTAGAAAAATAACCTAAATAACAATTTAGTCCGGTATGAAATCAACATATAAAAGGTAAAAAGGCAAACAATATTGTATCCAAACAATAATTTTTTACTTATTCTTTGTTAACTTTGTTATTTTTGGTTTTCTTGTTCGTCATTATATCCAAACTCATTTTTCTCATTTGAACTGATGATATAATAATTTTAATTGAATTTTTCAACCAAAGGAGAAGATAATATATCTTGATATTCTCGATCATTCTTTGATCTAAAGAAAAATTATTAAAATGTGTGCAACTTAGTTTGGTGATATTTAATATTCACGGTTGTTATTAGATCTTGATAAATAAGAAATTGAATCAAAAAAAATTATTTTCTTGTTTGGATATGTATTTGACTAAAGATTATTTTACGAAATTCAGATAAGAAAATAAGTTATATAAGTTAAAATTTTATTTGATGTTGAATTTCAAAATAATAGAACTTCCTTTCAATAATCCAAATAATAAAGATTAATAGCAAAATGTTAGTCAATTTTAAAGTTTTAATGTTATAAATATAATTTGAATGATATAATATTTAACATAGAATATAACTTACATGTTATCTATCAGTAATGATTAGAAGATTTATATTAAAAATAGCAAATTTATAAGTCAACTTAAACTCGTTGTGCACATTAAAATTTTTTATTAACATTGAAAACATGCTAATGATTCCTACAAAAATTAAAACGAAGGCAGAAACTTGCAAAAGTCCTTTGTTATAATTCCAAAAGTGTTCGAACTTGTAAACATGAAAGAGTGAAATTTGAGGAAAAAAGTTACACGATTTAAATAAGGAAAAAATATTTATAAGTAAATTTTACTCAATTTAGATTCTTAAATATTAGGAGTTTCTAGATACCTTAAAGAAAAAATATTTAATAAATAAAATTTAGCTTATCTTAAAATCCTAAATATTAGGTAAATAATTAAACTACAATAACAATTTTGTTCAATGTAAAATTAATTTTTAAAGGATAAAAAAGCAAATAATATTTTATTTAGGACGTTCGTACTTTTAATATTATATATATAGATAGATATTTTTCCTTTTGAGGAACATGGTCCCACTTTATATTACCTTTGGCACTCCACCACGTGTACCCCTACTTGGTCAAATCTCTACTTAAAGTGGTACTTTTTGCAATTTTAATAATATTAATTAATAAAACAAATCCATGCAATTATGAATTACGTTGTTCGTACATGAAAATGCAACTACTGGAACACGTGTCACCTTCTTAATCCCTGGCCACCGTGCACGGCGGCTTTGTCTCCGGGGTCTTGACTGTTGGGATCTACGGAACCATCTAATTATTAAACATTAATCTATTCATACTTCTATTTTTAGAAGATTATCTTCCAGTTGGGGTATGAATAGATTACTCACATATCAAGTGATATAAACAGCCTACATAAAAATATTATACAACGGACACTTTATTAATTGAACTGTTTAAATAATAATGCATAAATAAGGAAAGTCTTTAATGTGATTGTGAATTTGGTTTCGTGATCTGCTGTCTATCTATAGAGATTATTATATATATTAAAATATCATTTCTTTAATATTCTTAAAGATGACTAGCCACTACAACACTTATAGATTATAGAGTCCTTTGTTTGTAATAGTTAATGTGTTGAAGAAATTCTTTAAAAAAAAGAAGACGAAATTGATGGTTATGTAAAGTCGTGGATACAGTAGTTGAGACAAGCATCATCAATGTCTCTATCCATGCACATTTTTTTCTCTCTCTTTTGAACTCTTCTAATTTGATTTATATGTATCATGTTCTTCTCAATCTTTTTGGACATCATTTGATTACAACAAATCTTGTGTAATCTCATAAGTGAGGTGGAAAAAATTACGTAATGCGTATGCAGACCTTACTCCTACCTCGAAAATAGAAAATTTAACCTGATTCTGATAGACACTCAGCTCAATAATCATTTAAAAATAAAAGGGAAAAATAAGTGATACAAAGTTTGACAAGATATTCATATTGTAGCAAAAAAAACAAAAGAATAACCATTTTCCACTCAGGCAGTACTGAAGTTAATAAGTTTTTTTTTAACAAATAAAGGAAACAGCAATATGTCCAAGGCTAAGTGGACAAGAAACACCTTTTTTCCAAATTTTTGAGTGGGACAATATGAAAAAGTAAATTACAAAAAATCATGATTAACATCCAAACTATTTGAAATATCAAAGTTCAACATGCTGCTGCAGTAGCTTTCCCTCTGATCTTCTTCAGAAATTGTGCTGCTGCTTTTGATGCATGTTGAGTTCGAATTCAATGAAGTGGGACTTGATGAAGGTGTTGATAAAGTTGACAAAAGAGATTCAAAAGTAAAATTTTGCCACTCAATTAGTTGGCAATTTTGTGAGCTTAAATTTGAAATATTTGATGAGAATCGCTCAACATTAGGTTGTTGCATGACTTGAGCTTCACCATAAAATGGAATAGATGAAATATTTTGAATAGGGGTTTGAATTTGGCTAGATTGGACAAATTGGGACAATTGGTTTTGGAGATGGGAATTACATAGTTGATTTTCTTGAAAATTACTAGGCAATAAGAAATTTTGGTTTTGGCTATTGGAAGAAAAGAGAGAAGTGGCTATTTTCAAAATTTCTGGATTTACTAGGGATTGTACACCAAATAATCTTGAAAGATTGAGTTGAGATGAATTATAGAGTGAAGGGTCAAAAATGGTAGTAAGATCAAGAAGATCAAGACGAGGAGTATGAGTTACTGGATCAATTCCCATTCTCAGAAGCTTCTTTCGAATGTGTGTATTCCAGTAATTCTTGATTTCATTATCAGTCCTTCCAGGCAAGCGACCAGCAATGGCGGACCACCTATAGTCAAGAATGATATACAATAAGCTAGAATCCAACTCTAGAATATGACCCAAATTTTTTTTAATTAACTTATGTACGTCCACAGTTAAAATCCTTTAAATTATTTAACGGAAAAGGGCCTAAAATGCCCCTCAACTATCAGATTTGGTCTAAAAATGCCCCTCATCCACCTATTGGGCCAAATATGCCCTTCTGTTAATGTTTTTGGCTCACCAATGCCCTTTGAGTTAACGGAAGGACACGTGTCATCCTCTTATTGGCTCATTCTAAATATTTCATAATTAATTAAAAAGACCCATTATTCATACCTGAAAAATAATTTTCTAAAGCAATTATTCTAAAACGTTTTTTACTAAAAACTAAAGAAAAAAAGGAATTTTTTTTCCAGTTTTTACAAAAAAAAGAAAATAAATTTTTTCTAAAATACTTACAAAAGTTTATTAACAAAATCTGTTTTTTTTTTGTAAAAACTGGGGAAAAAATTCCTTTTTTAAAGTAAAAAACTGGATTTTTTAAAACTGTTTTAAACTTTTTAGAGAACTGGATTTAAAAAAAAAATTTAAAACTGTTTATGGTACTAGAAAAAAAATGGTAATCATTTATGGTACTATATATGATAGTTGAAGGGTATTTTAGGACCTTTTCCGTAAAAAAAATAAAAAAACGTGATACATGAATGGTAATCATTTATATATAAAAATTTAAAACTGTTTTAAAGTTTTTTTAAAAACTGGATTACCATAAATGATTTCCATTCATGTATCACATTTATGGTAAAACAGTTTTAAGTTTTTTTTTTTAAAAAATCCAGTTCTCTAAAAAGTTTAAAACAGTTTTAAAAAAAAGTTTTAAAAAATCCAGTTTTCTAAAAATCTGTTTTTACAAAAAAAATCCAGTTTTAAAAAAAAGTTTAAAACAGTTTTTTAAAAAAAATTAAAAAATCTAGTTTTTTACTAAAAAAAGGATTTTTTTTCCAGTTTTTACAAAAAAAAAAAAACAGATTTTGTTAATAAACTTTTGTAAGTATTTTAGAAAAAAATTGTTTTTTTTTGTAAAAACTGAAAAAAAATTTCATTTTTTTCTTTAGTTTTTAGTAAAAAACGTTTTAGAATAATTGCTTTAGAAAATTATTTTTCAGGTATGAATAATGGGTCTTTTTAATTAATTATGAAATGTTTAGAATGAGCCAATAAGAGGATGACACATGTCCTTCCGTTAACTCAAAGGGCATTTGTGAGTTAAAAACATTAACAGAAGGGCATATTTGACCCAATAGGTGGATGGGGGGCATTTTTAGACCAAATCTGATAGTTGAGGGACATTTTAGGCCCTTTTCCGATTATTTAATAAAGAATTCTGACTAATAAACGAATATATCTTTTAAATTATTATTTTAATTAAAAAGGAAAACTTACTTGTTTCCAAGAATACTATGCAAATGGATGATTGTCTCTTCTTCTTCAAAGGAAAATTTTCCCCTTTTAATATCTGGCCTAAGATAGTTGGTCCAACGTAGCCTACAACTTTTTCCACACCTTTGAAGCCCTATAAAAACATATTTATAAAAAGAATTTAAAAAACTTCAAAATACAATTACAACTAATTATGAGTAAGAAAAAGGACAAAAAATTTAGAAAAATACCAGCATTCTTAGGAAGTGTCCTCCAATTTCCAGAGCCATGTTTTTGAATGTAATCAATGAGTTTCTTATCTTCTTCTGTTGTCCATGGCCCTTTCTTAAGTCCACTTTTGTCACAACAAGGTGTTCTTCCCATAGTGAGAATTATAATATACTTTAGTTTTTTTGAATAAAAAAGAATACTCAAAGTGAGAAGAAAAATACGTAGCTTATTGAGATGTGAAAAAGAAAACTGACCATATACAAAGTACTTGTGGATTGTGTGTGTATTATATAGTGAGGGAGAAAAGCAAGGAAAAATAGAAAAGGAAAAAATAAGAATTAAGTCAAAGGGATTTGGTGCCGTCCTTTGTTTATGATCACTAAATGGGGGACGTGTCCCTTCTCTTTTGAATTAAATCAACCAATTAATGTTTGCTTTTTATGGTAAAATCAACAAGATAAGAAGCAAAGTACAAATAGACTAAAAATAGTTAATGTATTATTGATGTATATATAAGACTTTAATTGGCGTTTCTTTATTTTCCACTCTTTCTTTTTGAATATCATCTTGAAATTCAAATACATCATTCTCCAATAGTTGGCCTTCTCTTTGTTTCTGTATTCTCATTAGCTGCCTTCAAACTTTGAAGAAGACAAATAGTCTCACCGTCCAATTTTGACGATATTTAATTTGACAAGAAATTTAAGTAAAAAGTACTACAACAACAATAACATAGCCAGTATTTATCTCACACCGTGGGATCTGGGGAGAGTAGTGTGTACGCAGACCTTACCCCTACCTTGTGAGGATAAAGATGTTGTTTCCAATAGACCCTCGGCTCAAGATAGTATAAGTACCACATTAATAAAAATATAGGCAAGAAGAGACAATATCAAAAAGCCATATAAAAGCAGAATAACACAACGAGACAGTAAAGTGATGATCAGCAATGAAAGAAAACAATGGTTAGTCATAAAAACCTACTACCAACAAAAAATGAGACTGCGTGCCAACACTAAATTATAAACACTCTACACTACCTACTCTACTACTCTAATTCTCGACCTTCATACTTTCCTATCAAGAGTCATGTCCTCGGTCAGCTGAAGTTATGTCATGTCTTGCCTAATCACTTCTCCCCACCTCTTCTTTGGCCTACCTCTTTATATCCGTAGGCTCTCCAATATCAAACTCTCACACCTCCTCACCGGGGCGTCTGTGCTCCTCCTCCTCACATGACCAAATCACCTAAGTCGCGCTTCCTGCATCTTCTCCTCAATAGAGGCCACCCCTACCTTATCGCGAATAACCTCATTTCTGATCTTATCTAACCTGGTGTGCCCGCACATCCACCTCAGCATCCTCATCTATTCTACCTTCATCTTTTGGAAATGAGCAATCTTGACTGGCCAACACTCTGTCCCATACAACATCGTTGGTCTGACCACCATTTTGTATAACTTACCCTTAAGTTTCGGTGGCACCTTCTTGTCACACAAAACACCAGAAGCGAGTCTTTATTTCATCCATCCTGCCCCAATACGATGTGCGACGTCTCCATCAATCTCCCCATCCCCCTGAATAATAGACCCGAGGTACTTAAAATTCCCTCTCCTAAGGATGACCTGCAAGTCCAGTCTCACCTCCCCTTCCCCTCCTAAAGTCTCGCCGCTGAACTTACACTCCAAGTATTCTGTCTTCGTCCTGCTCAACTTGAAATCCTTAGATTCCAGGATCTGCCTCCGTACCTCTACTGGTATATTGGTGTAAATATTTAAGTAAAAAGTAGAAGAAGAAATTTTTAAAATTTTGCTGTCCTTAACCACTTAATCATGGTATATTGGTGTAAATATTGGTGGCAAAATGGTTAAAAGAAAATACTTATCCACCCATATTATCCACTAATCAACTTTTTGAAAACGGGTTAGATATAGATAAGAACCATTGGTTATCCATTTTCTAAATGGATAACCATTGAGTTTAATTTTTACATTTGTAAAGCCTTAATTTGGGGGTTTCTCGAGTTTAGGAGATTACAAGTTCTCCCAAAATTGATCATATTGAAGAAGACATGGATAATATGGATATCCATATTATCCACCGGTTAACCCGTATTTATCCACATTGAATATGGGTCGGGTCGAATAATTTATCTATTTTCTATATTACCCATTTTCGGCCCAAACCATATCCGACTCGACCCGTCTATTTGCTGCTTGGTGTAAACATTAGATGCTCATTCATATATTTTTGAAAAAAAGAAGGGCCACTAAATGAATATGCAAAGAGTTTAATTTATGTACTGAGGGTCTAAAAAACTAGATCAGTTAAAAAGTACAATTATATATAACTTTATCTATCTAGTTAACATGCTATTAATAGTATTGGTGCTCATTCATATATTTTTGGAAAAAAGAAGGGCCACTAAATGAATATGTAAAGAGTTTAATTTATTTACAGACGGTCTAAAAAATTAGATCAGTTAAAAAGTACAATTATATGTAACTTTATCTATATAGTTAACATGCTATTAATAGTATTGGTGATGTAAATTTTATTACAGTACTTAAATCCATACATAAAATAAAAATAAATTTAAGTTATACTGTATATGGTAAGAGTGTGAAAAGATTTACACTATTATCGCAAGTAACCTGAGGAAAAAATATACTATAATATGCAATTTAGCAAATTACAAACGTCAGCTCATCAATAGAGTAATTAAGAAAGAAAAAAAAGAGTAATTAGTAAAGGGACAACACATATTGCATGGCTCTCCAGTCTTCAGGCGAGATTGTAGGATGCAATCCGATCAATGCCACGTCTTTATTGTTAGTTAAAATTTAATTCTTTAATGGCAGTATTATTTATTAGCTTATTAATAATGTCAATAAAACCTCGAGTACTTCATCCGTGGACTCATGCACTAAACTTTGTCTCCTTTTCGTTAGGTCCACAACCAAGAAAATAAGCAAACAGTTAGCCAATCAACGACTTGATAATACAAGGGATGGTAATGGGACGATGCAGCTGGGGCGATGCCAGTTTGAGCGCAGTAGTGAAGTCACAATTTTAGTTAAGGAGTGCCAAAATATATAAAAGTAAATATATTAGAAAATTAAGAGGAGTCAATACATAATACATATAATATATTTTTATCTATCTACACAGTGTATTTTTCCCGCAATGGGTGTCATTTGACATTCCTTCCTATAACGTGGCTCCGCCACTGTTTGAGCCGCAGGGCGAGTTTGGGCATGTGCGGAACAGTGTGGGACGGGTTAATTTTCTTTAAAAGAAATTTTTACGGATTGCGGGAGAACCCCTCGCGCCACACCACTTGCCATCCATAATCCAATCCCATAAGTTGTTCATGTGTAACTTCCAAGATTTTCTTTTTTAAAAGTTATTTTCCATTATTATTTGTATAAGATTAAAGGTTGGAGGTGGGGATACAGAAGTATCATCTAATTTTTATATAATTTCAGTTGCCCTAGTGTGCACCGTCTGAGCTAGGTGAGCGGAAAGGATTCAGTCGAACTTTTTTTGCTGAAAATTATATTATATAATATAAGATTAAATTTTTTTATATATATATTAGGTGTTGAATTTCTTTAACTTCTTTGCATTTTCTATTTTTATTTTGAATCCCTATGATAAAAATCTTGCTTCTGCTTGTGTGTAGTAAAATTTTCCATGTCTCCGTTCTCCATTATCGCAATAATACAAGGATATCTCTCTTCTCTTTTTCTCTCTCTATATAGTAATTCTTTTCTATAGAGAGATGATGTGGCACCATTATATTAAAAGGCATAGATAGGATCTTAATTCAAACTCTTGATCTAAAAGGTGGAACTCTCTCTATATATATACATAGAACATTTGGAAAAGAAAATAGAAATGGCTAGTTGAGGACACTTGTTGTATACAGAGAAGAGAAGTATCTTGCTTTGAATCACAGGAACAGATGAGCATCTAATTGGCTTTTATGGTATTTATATTTCGGACATTGAAAAGTTAATTAAATTCATGTGAACAGTAAGGCTAATAAATACAAACATACGAGCAAAGAGTCTCCCCCTTTTTCCACCTTTATTGTTTGACGGAGCTAAGTGTGTATTTTAGGTCAAACATTATTTTATGCATCTGTTAAGATTTGCTTCTTTCTATGCCGCCACCCTTAGATCTCACCTTTTTTAGTTGTAATAAAACAAATTTAATATATATAAACTAACAATATAAAAGAACTTTGTACTATATATTAGTGTACTTTAACCTGTTCCTATAATATAAAATTTATCTTACTTAATTTTTTGTTAAAGTCAAATGAGTATATAAAATTGTATATTATTTTCAACGAGGTTAAGCTTTTAGATAAGATAATCACACAGTTCGACATCTTCTTCTTTTTTTGGGTAAACTGGATATATATATATATATATATATAACAATTCCTAGGATATCTGTCCACAAGGCCTTGTTTACAAACACCGCCAAAACTTATGTCCTTCCAAATATTTTTTTGCAGCTCATTCCTTTGCGAGGAGGTCCGCTACCTGGTTCAGCTCTTTGAAATTATATCCTAGTGCTGGATTCTACAACTGCTCCATCAGTGATCTGCATTCAAAGATATTAGAGTTATAGTGGTGGTTTTCCTCATTTAACATGCAGAATTAGTGCAAATTTGTAGGGGGTTGAAGTTGTGGTCAAGGGATATTTTGGGGCCATGCTAGAGGGCATGAAGTTCTGCCTCTATACTGATGGTATGTGGTAAACCCCTTATGTATCCTAGCACCTAGTCACCCATGTTGTTCCTGAAGACACCCCCAGCCCCTCCTACTCTAGTTTTATGGCAAGCAGCCTCATCTTGAGGGTGTTTGGATTGGCTTATAATAAGTAGTTTTTAAGCTAAAAAGTCAAAAAGTCATAATTTGGTAATACCCAATTTTTGACTTTTGACTTATTTTTGTACTTTTTATGTCTAAAAGTAAGTGATTTAAAGTATTTTTTTATCATTGTCAAACACCACACAAACTAAAAAAGTGCTTAAATGCCAATAAGCACTTAAAATAAGCCAATCGAAACACCTTCTGTGTTTTGTCTATAGGATCCATTAGGTGGCAGCACCCATTTAATGTGTAATGCAGTGCTTTCCCTCTTGTCCTTGTGGTGGACAACAACATGATAATTCTCTGTAGCTCTCGCAATGGTCTGGGTAATAGGGGCGAAGTTTTTCTTTTAGTCAAAGACATTATTGTTACTATTTAGCCAAATGCTCCAAAAATAGAAAAGGCCTGAGAGTTTTCCAGTAAATAGAAGCATTGAAATGTATGTTCTTGACCTTGTGTTATGTTTGTTCCCAATAAATCCTTGAAAACACAAGGTATGGGTGACAATCAAGGTTTCTATATGATAGAGATAGCCAGAAGGTTTCTGCATTGATTCACTCATCACTTAAGAGGAGCAAAAATAGCATATGGGGATTACATTTAAGCCAATGTTGTTTAGGTGCTTTGCGGTTTGCAGCTTATTATGCTACATCATCCAAGTGAATATTTTTATTTTATTAGGGACTTTTAATTTTTAAATCCTGCCAAAAGAGTCATCTTGGCCATTGCTGGGGTTTAGCTTAGAACTAATAAGGTTGTATGCTGACTTAGTGCTAAAAATCCCATCTCCATTGAGGTTCAAAATAATCTTATCTTTAAAGTCGCTAGAAATAGGTATGAATATGGAGTGGATATCACTTATAATATCCATAGGAATGGGGTAGTGAACAGCACCAAGTTCTATTCCCCATTGTAGATGATGGAGCTTATATTTATCAACTCAGAGTTGTGCCAAGGCCCATGGAGGATTGAGTTTAGGGGTTGCATATTGGGAATTCAGTTATTAGTAATGAAATTGACTATATTATCTTTATGACTACCAATATAGAAGCTTTAATATATACCTTCCATTCTTTCTTGTATGCATTACAAAGTTCTAGTCTTTGCTTTGAGGTTGAGTTCGGGATTCCAAAAGCGCCTGCACCATTTGAAGTCACTGTGTTACCTCCCCGGACGCCAATTCCGGTTTCCATGACAAAAGTGACCCCGTTCAAGTCGAACGCCATACCTTGGGACTACACAGCTGAGGCTAGAAGGAAAGGAAAAACATATACTGGAGAAGCAACCACCGCACAGGGCATGACCCGGACTGGCAGGGTATACACCCCAGAACATTTAGCCGAGTCCAGCAAGCAAGCCTCTGGACGAACTGTCGAAACTGGACCCGATGACCTTTGGAGGAAGATACAAGCCAAAGAGTACTCAGTCGTTGAGCAACTGAACAAA
>MDKF010083383.1:0-45024 GCA_026770625.1 Nicotiana glauca | reverse complement strand
TGTCTCTCTAACCTCAGAGACCCCCCCTCCCCCGTAGCGCCGCCCTCAACCATCGGGCTCCGCCTACCGAAAATCACCTCACGGCGGTTCCGGTGGCCCAAATGTCTCCACCTTGACACCATCGAACCTCCACGACCTCCCCATTCCAATCCCGTGCTTCCCTTCCTTCGCTTCTAGCCCAGTTGCTTCGAATCTCAATTTTTGGTCAAGAACCCTAGCGCCACCACAGGATCCCCGGTAGTGGCGCCACCTCCAAATGCCTCCATATTCACACCATACCATCACCAGACCTCCCTCATCCCATACCCGTCACCACTTTCTCTCGAATATCACTCCATCCCTTCGAATATTGGATCAAAGATGAACCCTAAAATCCAAAAAATGGGCGAGTGGGCGTTATTGTGAACGGATTAGGTCCGTTTGGACTTTATTCTTGTGTTTTGCTAAAACAAAACACACGAATAATTTTCGAATGGACCAAAATTGGAGAGATGTGGAAAACTCAAGTTTGTTCTTGCTTAGATCGATTTCAGGTACTTCTGTTTCCATCTTTTCTTGATTATTTTGAGTCGTTTGATGTCGTCTTGTTCTCTTACTGCCCTTTTCTTTCGATTTCTTTCTCTTTACAGTTTCGCCGTTTCAGCTTGTATAATTAGGTCGATTGTTTGTTTGTTCGTATATGGTTATCGACTATGAATCAATTGTATGTTAGTTAATCCGTTACGAACTGGATACGAAGTTTAATCGATAGTTAAAACGTTACTGATTTTGATTTTTAGTTTGTGTGGAAATTTCTGTTTGCATTTTTTGTTTGAGAATTCGATTCGCTTTGTTGGTTGTTCGACTCACTAGTTAAGCTCACTGTTAATTGATTTTGTTTGGGTCTGTTGAATCCTAATGTGTTTATTGTTGAGTTTAATGGATAACTGGATAGTTTTTGAGTTTAAGATTACATTTTTAGTTAAGTTTACATTCAGAATTTAGTTTGGTTATAGATGCATCCCTAATGAAGTTTTCATGGGTAGTTTGGAGTTTGAGAAGTTGAAAATGGTCCAGTGAGTTGGTTGTTAGGTGATACTAGTGGACTAAAAAGTTAATACATTGATCAATACACGTTCGGGTCAGAAAGAAAAAGAGATCACATGGGCACCATTGTCACAAAGTCTGAAGGGACTAAAACAGAAAAAAAAAACATGCTGCCCATACTTAATTAAAATAGGAAAATAGGCTGCCCATACCCATGTGATTTAAATAAAGGAAGAAACAGGTCAGTTGGGGTACTGACTAATATTTAATATTTCTGAGTGGAAAATTCAGGGAATATGATGGGTAAGAAATGGTTTCCTAATGGCTTAAGTGTTTAAACAGGCTGGAAAAAGTGGATATTTTTGAATTTAAAGGGGGTCAGTTCTAGTCTATAAAGGGGGAGAATACATACAGAACAACAGGTTTTTTAAAAATAAAAAAAAAAGGGAGAGGAGAGCTGAAAGCAGTGAGTTTTGGAGAGAACAATAGGGAGTATTCCGAGAAAACACCCTTGTTTGATCGAGATTCTGAGTCTTGATTTCAACTAGTATTGGCTATTGATATCTGAAGTTTCTTGAGTGTCCTGGAACCTGTTTTCCTATTTTTGTTTGAACCTGATCAACTTATTTTCAGTCCACTTATTGGTTGATTTGGTTTCAAGCACTTCCTGGTTTGGTCTCTAGCTTTAATTTGGTTTGTTCAAGTCAATTATAGGTTGTCTATTGGCTGTTGTTTTCATTGCTGGGATTCTATACTTGGCTGTGGATTTTCTTGGTTTGTTGAAACTGTTACTGCACTGTTTGCATCTGCTCACTGCTGTCGATCCTCACTCGTTTCATATTCTATTTTCCAGGTACATGTCCTGTAACTCTTGGATTTTGGGGAATTGAAATGAAGTGATGTTTATTTTCTCATATTGGATTCTCTAAAGTGTAACTAGTGTCATGTATATTATTCTAGCTTAGGTATTTGACTGTGAACTATTTAAAACTGGAAATTCATAATTGGAATTAGTTTATCAAGTCTATGACTGTTGGTTTTGTAATACTTGCATGGAATATTGTAGGTGTTCTTTCGTTGTAATCCTCAGTAATGGCGCTCATTAGATAATTATATGTTTTGTATTAATTCGAACTATAGTAGCCATCAGTTGATTGATGATTCTCCTGTGTATTCGAGATTTCAGATAGAGTAGACGTTAATTGGAGATGAAACTTGAAATACGAATTTATGTGATTGCGTTGTCACAAAAATCAAACGATCTCTGATCTTAAGAACTGTAACTTCGAATTTCAGATTCAGTAGATGCTCTTGCAAAGTAGTCAAGTCCTGTCCTCGTTAATACGCATATTAGTAATTGTGGGTTAGCAGTTCAAAGCAATAGCTTGTTTAAATTGAATCATGCATCGTCAAGTAAATTGGCCTGAATCAGTTAACTATTGTCTCATTAGTTCAAGTGTACGAGTATTATTTCTCCTTGATTAATAGTTGTTGGATACATAGGTTTTACTGGTTATTGGGTTTTAAGGGAACCGGACTTTTTCATAAGCCTGGTTTATTGGGCCAACAGTCACGAAATAAATTCATAAGGTTCGTCCATGCCAAATGAAATAATCGTTTAGGATCTTCTTTTATTTTAGAGACAAATAAATAGAAGAATCATAGTCGCTCTAGGATATCCTTAAATAAAAATGAGACGAGCCTCGCAAAAAATAAGCGCTCAAATTGTGGGGCCCTCAATAAATGCATATGCAAAATACTTAGATTTCAGATGTGTCGTTTAGCGAGTTTCACGGCCTTTCCCAAAGATAATAGCACGTTAGACTCTTTAGGCGCGATTTTAATTAAATTACATTCTTAAGTTCGGGTGCACATTTATGTGACCCAAATTTAAATCTCAACGGAGTCGAAATATATTAACAACCACGGGTGCATTGATTGCGACGTGGTTCGAGACGCATTTTCACGACGTTGCAATTCTATTTAAAAATAAAAGCGGTTTAAAGTTAATAAAAGCACATAAGTTATAACATGTATTAAAATCAGATATTTTAGCCATCTATAATAATTCAAGCAACCGTGCTAGAACCACGGGATCCGGGGGTGCCTAACACCTTCCCTTGGGTCAACAGAATTCCTTACTTAGAATTTCTGGTTCGCAGACTTCATTTAGAAAGTCAAAAATATCCTCGATTCGGGATTTAAATAAATCGGTGACTTGGGACACCGTAATTTATTCCAAGTGGCGACTCTGAAATAAATAAATAATCCCATTTCGAATAATGTCACTTTAAATGGAAAAACTCCCTCACATCTACCCTCCGGGGTAGGGTGCGTAAAAAGGAGGTGTGACAACGTCTACATAGCTCGGAATCACTCCTACAAGGCATAAAACACACAGTTAGTGCAAGACACTAGCGATTAAAGCTCAAACTCAATTAAAGTGCAGTAAATTAGAGTGTAATAAACGACTAAAATACGTAATTATAGCCTATCATCAGTAAGCACATAAATGAATATAATTGCACTAGGATTGCTATTTACACAAAATCATAAGGTAAGATTCATTTAATTAAGAATTACATATAAGAACTCATCTTTTTTCAGAGCATGTGCATCGTAGAAGAAAAATATTTAAAGTAGATGAATATTTATTTAATCATCATATATTAATCTTAACTATATCCCAAAGATATCATTTAAATTATTAAAAATAATGTGAATTTAATTATGTGGTTAAAATTGAGGTAACTAGCAAAATTATTGAGCAAATTACGATTCAATTGTTGTATAAATTGGTAACTCCCAAAAGTTAGAGTATATTGATTGTTAATAAATTATCATGTATGTATATACTAATTTATCACTATGTAATTTTAGGTCGGTAGTAGTTGATGTTGATGTGAGAACTTATTATGTTGAAATAATAATATCATATATTTTTATAATTTAAATTAAGATATTACTAAATGTATTTTAATTTGTTATTACTTTATATAGTATGACTTCACTAAGTTTCAATATAGATGAGATAATTTGATTTGGAACGAAATTAAGAACGAAAAAGAAAACTTTGAAACTTATGATCCTAATAGTTTTGTGGGGCCATGGTATTTGCATGGATGTAAGAACTTCTCATTATATGTAAAATGGGTAAAATAAAAAATTTAAAGTTAAATTATTTCTAAATACATAAATGTGTCATTCTTTTGGAACAGACTAATAATAAAAATATTTATATAAATTAAAAGGGAAGGAGTATTTATTTTTGAATCATATTGTATTTTTATTTGTTTGTATCACCGGCTATATATGGGGTTATAATATTAAAGTTTATGTCAATAGTTATTCATATAATTTATTCTTTTTAGTTTATAGAATTTAGTAGGTTCATAATATTATCCGCACGATTGCGGACACTAATACTAGTTTTATTATTCAAGCCAAGGGTGACATTTTATTCTTATTGGATATTCTCTTATTCGATAACTGATCGCTTTTATATAAATTTTCTGACAATAGTGTTGACGTAGATCCACATTGGCATACAACTATTTCTGAATAAAAAGTAAAAAAGAAGATCGCAAACTTATATTCAAACGGACCAAACCATGCAAACAATATATCATATTGGCATGTGCCATGGCATTTCGATTTGTAGGTAATTATTAAATTTTAGAAAAATATACGCTGACTTTTGAGTGTACACAAAAGAAAATATCGTACCAAGAAAAGATAAAATTTTCGATAGTTGTTTGTCTTACTTGGATTACACAATTCAGCTGGTTACCTTCCCGGAAAAGAGAAGAGTTGATTTTTTTATTTTTTATTTTTTGAAATTGTAGATTAATAATCAATAGTTTTCTGATATATGAGAAATATTCAACGGTTAACGGAGCACAGTTCGAAACAAGTTGATAATGTGGGATTCAAAATCTAAAATGCTGGTAAACTGACATATGTAAAAATTTAACTCGTCGGTCAAATTATGTTATAATTTGTGTAGTCTAAAGATTCGTTTATTTAAGCCGCAATTTAAATTATCTTATTACTACGTGAGAGAATAAAATGGATGAAATTTGGTATGATAAAAAATAAAGTTAATATGACATGAAATTTGACTTCACTTGTTGTTTTTTTAAAGATAAAATTCCTTCTATAAAGTAGAAGTAAATTAATTACTTGTATCGAATATACTTAATTCATACTATAATTTATAAACAACACCCTTCAAGAAAATATAATAAATCATACTATGTATGTAAAATTATTTAATTGCTTCTTTAGAATATAATTACTTTCGTATTAGAATTTAAATATATACTCCTCTCAAATATATAATAAATCATAATATACATGGAGATCAAATACTTATTGCCATCAGATCTCCACGAATGGAGTTCAAAAAAATTTCTTGATCCCCTTGACCCCTAAACTACACTTTTGGGTTGTGTTAAGAGGATTCAAAACTTAATATATAGAGATAAAAATCAAATTTTGCCTTATATATACAGTGTAATTTTTCGGCAAAGGAGGTTCGGGTGAACCCCCTTGCGCCCCCTAAATCTGCCCCTTCATCATTATATTTGAATATGACTCTCTTCGAAATTTAATATAACGTGTTATAATTTTTTTTTCTCATGACTAAACATTGTATAACAAAAATAATACGTATAAACATATAAATCAGGAGGAAGTATTTGAAAATCACAAATAAATAAATAAACACGATGGTTGATATTTTCAACAAAGAAGTTACTCTACTACGAATCAATTAAAATAAACTAGGATCCAACACAACTCCCAAAAAAAAAAAAAAAATCAAAGGGCAACAAGAGAGAACAATATTCTGGAAGAGAAAAGAGAAAAAAAAAAAAAAAGACCAAAAAAAGGACAAATAGAGAGTACAAAAGAGAGAGGAAATGTGGAAAGCTGGATTTTATAAAGGAATTTTTACCTCCTATAGCAAAAGTTAACACCTTATTTATTTAAATAAATATTATTTAAAACAATTATATTCTATAGATACTTTTTAAGGTTTATAGCAAAATATTTAATTTTGGTTACCTCCTAGCCCTAAGCCACTAAATACACTAATCAGTTACAATATCAGTTACAATATTTCTCTCTCTACTTTGATACATCTCATTCTCTTCTACCATCCCATTAAAATTTTCGATTCTCTTTCTCTTCTCTGTCTAGTTCGCTTGCGATTTTCCTCCCCCATCCCACTCTCGCAATGACGTTGAGGACGGAATTGACTGATGGAAGCTTACAGGAAAACAGTAATAATAGGCTTTTCGTAAAGCTTAGAAAAGATGGAACATCTTTATGGACGTAAGATCACTTTGCTCCAATTTCAGTCTTCAAGTTTTAAGGGATGTCGACTGGAATTAACTGCATAGGGCGAAGGTAAAATATGAAGTACGGGTTCGGACCGTCCGTGCCAATTGAAGAAATTGAGATATGGATCTTGTAGGATGATTTTTTGTTAATATATGTCAATGTATTTTCATGTATTTCTTGTATTCATTGTCTTCTTTTTCATTGTAATTCGATATATCTCGTTGTATTCCATGTATTTCATTGTATTCATTATTTTTTTCCGTTGTATTTTAATGTATCCCGCTGTATGCTATGTATTTTATTGTATTCATTGTCTCGCTATATGCCATGAATGTATTCATACGTTTTTTAAATTAATATAATTTATGTATTTAGATGTATTATATAATTTTCTCTGAAGATTGCTATATTTTTGGGGAATTTTTTGGGTGAGAATCTATTTTTATAACTGAAAATACAAATTTTGTGTGTTATAATTGTTGGTTTTTTTTTGGTGTATTTAATATATTAAATACATAAAAGAGGGTGAATGGGAAATGGAAGGGAAATAAAAAATTTTGAGTGAAAATTTAAGTTTCCCCCCCCCTTGTAATGGACATTGTCCCATGTTGGAAGAGGAATGGAATTTTTATGGGTATATAAGTAATTGCTCTTCTTCTAGCTCTTAAAGAGTTGAGAAGAAGGCAAGCATCACGCCGTCGTCGTTGTCGCTCGCTCGGCTCGGCTCGGCTCGATTTTGGCTTTGGCTTTGGCTTCAGATTTAAATTCGAATTTGGATTTGGATTTGGTCAAATGAATGATTGATTAACTTTTTGGACCAAATTTATTTGTTAATAGTAAAATATTAATAAAAATATTATTAAATATTTGTTTTAATAACAGAATATTAATATTAAATCCAATTCGTTTTTCTGTTTTGGTAACAGAAAAGTAACTACCCTCTTCAATTCTCCCTCTTTATTGTTGAGTAAATGGCCATTTATGTAATGACATTTATGTTGTGGCCGTTTTGCATAAACAACCATTCTGAAGAGTTGTACCTCTTCAGATTTCAGTCCAACTTTGGCTATAAATACAACACTATTCTGCTCAGAATTTCACTACGATTTTCTGAGTTTCTTCTCCTTCTTCTGCATACTTTTAGCATCAAACAAAACAAAAGTAAGTGTGATTTGCTATCGAACTTTATGTTCGCTGAAACACTGGGATTTGAAGTACCACTACACCAGTGTGTAATTCGTTCTATCCTGGGAGGAAATAATCCATAATCTTGGGTACTAAAAGGGCTTAAATTCCTTACGAAAACATTGTGAATTCAGTGGGCTCGAATTGATTTTCTGTCATTTCTGTTTATGTTTATTTCTATTTATATTTATATATATTTTCAGAATTATATTACAAGTACAATGTACTAACAAGCTTAAGGAATTTAATATATCTTTTCTGTATTTGTACTTACTGTTTCTGGAGAGTAAAACCTTTGTGGTTTTAAACTCTATTGGAGATTAAAATCTAAGTGATTTTAAAGTGTGTGTCATTCTTTTATAGAAATAACTAACGAGAATTAGAACCAAGTTATTCCAATGGTGACACCAATGCCTCAACAAGCCGAACGACACCGACGGAGAAACTCGAAAAAAATTTCGGGATTGATTTCAAGCGCTGGCAGCAAAAGATGTTCTTTTATTTGACTATTCTAAGTCTCCAGAAATTTATCAAGGAAGATGTTCCTGTGCTGTCCAATGAAACTCCAAAAACTGAACGTTTTCTCGTGATTGATGCGTAGAAGCATTCAAGTTTTTTGTGCAAGAATTATATTCTAAGCCGGCTGGAGGATGCTTTGTATAACGTCTATAGTGGCATGGAAACGTCAAAGGAATGGACTACGCTTGAAAAGAAATACAAAACCGAAGATGTCAGGCTGAAAAAGTTTGTTGCTGCAAAGTTTTTAGACTACAAAATGGTATATAGCAAGCCTGTTATTACCCAAGTCCAGGAATTGCAAGTTATTATTCACGATCTCCTTGCTGAAGGTATAAATCAAATTAATATTGATGTTGAAAGTAGTAATCTTAGTATTTTTACTAACAGAAATTTCATTGAAAGTTTTGTCATCAATGAAGCATTTCAAGAAGCATCGATGATTGAGAAGTTGCCTCATTTGTGGAAGAACTTCAAAAACTACTTGATATACAAATGCAAGGAAATGTCCCTTGAAGATCTCATTGTTTGGTTGAGAATCAAAGAGGACAACAAAGCTGCTGAAAAGAGAGGCCGTGGAAACTCAACAATAATAGGAGCAAATATTGTTGAAGAGAACAAAAAGAGGAAGAAGGCTTCTTGAATGAAATACAACCCAAGCAAGAAGTGGTTCAGTGGAAACTGCTACAACTGTGGAAAAATCAGACACAAATCTATGGAGTGTCGTGCTTCGAAGAAAGACAAGAAGAAGGGTCAAGCAAACATGGTTGAAAAGCATGATGATGTTGATGACTTATGTGCCATGTTTTTCGAATGCAACTTGGTGGGAAATCCTAAAGAGTGGTGGATTGACTCTGGAGCCACTCGCCATGTTTGTGTTGTTAGAGAAGCTTTTGCTACTTATGCTCCTGTTGGACCCGATAAGACGATTTTTATGGGAAATGCTTCAAAAGCCAAGATTGAAGTATGTGGGAAGATATTTATCAAAAGTGGTGACTTTGAACAACGTCCTTCATGTTCCCGAGATTAGGAAGAATTTAGTCTCTACTGGACTTCTTGTTAAAAATGGTTTTAAATGTGTTTTTGTTTTCGATAAGGTTGTAACAAGTAAGAATGAAATGTTTGTAGGAAAATGTTACCTCACCGAGGGCCTTTTCAAGCTGAATGTAATGGTTGTTGAAAATAATAATAAAATTTCAGCTTCGTCTTACTTACTTGAGTCAAATGAATTATGGCATATACATTTTGGTCATGTCAATTATAAAACCTTACAGAAAATAATTAATTTGAAAGTATTGCCTAAGTTTGAATGTGACAAATCAAAATGTCAAGTATGTGTGGAATCTAAGTATGTTAAAAATCCTTATAAGTCGGTTGAAATGAATTCAAATCCTTTAGACCTAATTCACACAGATATTTGTGACATGAAGTCAATACCATCTCGCGGTGGAAAGAAGTATTTCATAACTTTTATTGATGATAGTATTCGATATTGCTATGTTTACTTACTTAATAGTAAAGATGAAGGAATAGACACATTCAACCAATACAAAAATGAAGTTGAAACGCTACTTAACAAGAAGATCAAAATGATAAGAAGTGATAGGGGTGGTAAATATGAATTTCCTTTTGAACAAATATGTTTAGAATATGGAATTATTCATCAAACAATGGCCCCTTACACGCCCTAATCCAATGAGATTGCAGAAAAAAAAGAATCATTCAATAAAGTAGATGATGAACGCATTATTGATAAGTTCTAGTTTGTCAAAGAACTTGTGGGGGGAAGTCGTTCTTACGGCTAGTCGAATACTAAATCGAGTAGCCCATAGCAAAACACAATCCATTCCATATGAAAAATAAAAGGAAGAAAGCCCAACTTGAATTATTTTAAAGTGTGGGGGTGTTCGACAAAAGTGCAAGTTCCTAAACCCAAAAGGGTAAAAACAGGACCGAAAACCGTTGATTGTGTTTTCATAAGATATGCGACTAATAGTAAAACATATCTATTTCTGGTTCATAAATCAGAAAATCCCGACATTCATAATAATACGGTTATAGGATCAGATAATGTGAGTTCTTTGAAAAAATATATTATTATAAAAAGGAATGTGAGTCGATTGGTGAAGGATCAAAACGACATCGGGAAAAATAAAAGAAAGTACACTTAACCAGGAGGATCCAAGACGTAGTAAACGTCAAAGAATGTCTACTTCATTTTTATCAGATTTTGTGACTTTCTTATTGGAAAATGAGCCTCAAACATTTAAAGAAGCTATGTCTTATTCGGAATCATTGTTATGGAAAGAGGCAGTCAATAGTGAAATAGAATCCATATTGAACAACCATACATGTGAATTGGTTGATCTTCCTCCTGAAAATAAACTGTTGGGTCCTAAATGGATCTTTAAGAAAAAAAATGAAAGATGATGGAATTATTGACAAATATAAGGCACGACTTGTGGCCAAAGGGTATAGACAACGAGAAGGTCTTGACTATTTTGATACATACTCTCCAGTTACAATTACGTCCATACGAATGTTAGTAGTGTTAGCTGCAGTTTATGGTCTTGAAATTCATCAAATGGATGTTAAGATGACCTTCTTAAATGGAGAGTTGGAGGAAGAAATATACATGGAACAACCTGAAGGGTTTGTGGTTCCAGGTAAAGAAAAGAAGGTCTGTAGACTTGTTAAGTCCCTTTACGGATTAAAACAAGCACACAAACAATGACATGCTAAATTTGACCAAACAATATTGTCAAATGGATTTAAGATAAATAAATGTGATAAAGGTGTGTACATTAAAAATGTTCCAAACCATATAGTCATTGTTTGCTTATACGTGGATGATATGCTCATAATGAGCAATGACATTGCCAACATAAATGCTACTAAGCGTGTGCTAACTAACAAGTTTGATATAAAAGACTTGGGAGTTGCTGATTTGATTCTCGGAATTAAGATCCATAAGACTTCTCAAGGTCCGGCGTTGTCACAATCTCATTATATTAAGACAATACTTGAAAAATTCAAGCACTTGGGCTTTAAAGTTGCGAATACTCCAATTGACGTGAATCTTGCATTAGCAAAGAACAAAGGCCAAAGCATATCACAATTGGATTATGCTCGCGTGTTGGATTGCTTAATGTACATCATGAATTGTACACGACCAGATATGGTTTGTGCTATAAGTAAATTGAGTCGATATACGAGCAATCCAGGTCAATCTCATTGGATGGCCATGAAACGAGTTCTGGGGTATTTAATACATACCCAGGACTTTGTTTTGTACTACAACAAATATCTTGCGGTCATTGAGGGATACTGTGATGCAAATTGGATCACTGGATCAACTGATTCCAAGTCTATAAGTGGATATGTATTCACTATTGGTGGAGGAGCGATATCTTGGAAGTCGTCCAAATAAACTTGTATTACCCGCTCTACAATGGAGGCTAAGTTCATAGCTTTGGATAAAGCCGGTGAAGAAGCTGAATGGCTCCAGAATTTCTTGGAAGATATTTCATTTTGGCCCAAACCATTAGCACCAATATGCATACATTGTGATAGTCAAGCGGTAATTGGAAGGGTTGGGAGCGTTATGTATAACGGTAAATCTCGTCATATACGACGAAGACATAAAACCGTTAGACAATTACTCTCTATAGGAATTATCACGATTGACTATGTAAAGTCAAGTGATAATGTGTCAGATCCACTTACAAAAGGCCTAACTAGAGAGGTAGTTATGAAATCATCAAGGAGAATGGGACTGTGGCCGAGAACAAGTCATAGTGGAGGTAACTCTATCTAGAAGACTGGAGATTCCAAGATATAGGTTCAAGGAGATCAAACAAAGTTATTAATGACGGTTCAACATTGTCAACTAAACTTTTGGTCCATTATCGTGACGAGACAATGTTCAGTACCAAAGATAAAGCATTAAGACTTTTTAATGATTTTTAAATTTGATACGGGATATATCAAATAATGTATCTACGGGATGACACGTTTAGGAATCAACTATGTAAGTGTGAAGTGTTAGCCGCTTCAAACAGAACTTCGTAAGGCCAGTTCTCTACGCACTTATGAAACCAGGCGACATAAGTTAATGAGAACCAAAGATATTAAATACATAAAAGAGGGTGAATGAGAAATGGAGGGAAATGAAAATTTTTGAGTGAAATTTTAAGTTCCCCCTTGGTAAATGGACATTGTCTCATATTGGAAGATGAAGAGTTTTTTATGGATATATAAGCAATTGCTCTTCTTCTAGGTCTTAAAGAGTTGTGAAGAAGGCAAGCTTTGCGCCGTCGTCGTATTCGTATATAAGCAATTTTAAGTCGCTCGCTCGGCTGGCTCGACTCGGCTTCGACTTCGGATTCAGATTCGGATTCGAATTTGGATTCAGATTCGGATTTAGATTCGTATTCGTATTCAGATTCGGATTCGATCAAATGATCGATTGATTGATTAACTTTTTGGACCAAATTTATTTGTTAATAGTAAAATATTAACAGAAATATTATTAAATATTTGTTTTAATAATAGAATATTAATATTAAATTCAATCCGTTTTTCTGTTTTGGAACAAAAAAGTAACTACCCTTTTCAAATTTTCCTCTTTATTATTATTATTGAGTAAATGGCCATTTATGTTGTGGCCGTTTTGCATAAACAACCATTCTGAAGAGTTGCACCTCTTCAGATTTCAGCCCAACTTTGGCTATAAATACAACACTATTTTGCTAGGAATTTCACTAAGATTTTCTGAGTTTGTTCTCTTTCTTCTGCATACTTTTAGCATCAAACAAAACAAAAGTAAGTGTGATTTGCTACCGAACTTTGTGTTCGTTGAAACACTGGGGTTTGAAATACCACTACAACAGTGTGTAATTCGTTCTATCATGGGAGGAAATAATCCATAAGCTTGGGGTACTAGAAAGAGATTAAATTCCTTAAGGAAACACTGTGAATTCATGGGCTCGAATTGGTTTATGTCATTTCTGTTTATGTTCATTTCTGTTTATATTCATTTATATTTTCAGAATTATATTATAAGTACAATGTACTAACATTAATTGAGTTTGTTGAGTTATATTAGGAGTCTATTATGTTAATTGATTAACTTTCCTTTTTAAAAACAGTGTAATCCCATATTTCACGTCGTGAATACAGTCGAATACAATAATCTGTCCAGCTGTAATCCCATGTTTCACTCTATAAATACAATCGAATACACTCGAATACAACAATTGATTAGCTGGACTTCCCTGATTTACGTCTATTTTTGCTATTGTACTCATGAATACAATAGCTTAAATACATCAAATACATCTTATAACCATATAAAATGTATATATAATCCGTAATATAGCAAATGATATCTATAAATGGTTAATTACTACTAAAAGATAGTGTTTTATGAAAACTTCACTCTTATAAACTGTAGTACGCGATACCTTTCCGTTGTGACGTGGATTATACCGGTCGCAATAGGTAACTTGAGTGGTTGAGCCCGTTGTAACGGGTCATACAATTCTATACCGTGCGATCTTAATTAAAATGTCATAAGTTTGCATTAAAAAATTCTAATGATAAATCGTTTGAAACTGTTGAAAATTATTCTCAAGCCCCACAATCTTACTAGAAACATGTTACTTTGTTTTAATTGAGTGATGTATTTCTTGATCGACATTATTGCTCCAAAATTAAATTTTCAATATTTATTGCTTATCTCTCATTATTTATACTCATTCGACTTCAAAAAATCATCTTTAATAATCAATCCTCTCTTTTGCTATTTTTTGTTGTTGCATATTCTTCAGTTCTTATCGTTTTCCTCTGATGCTTAAAATTCACAAATTTCCATAAAATACTAAAGTGAGTTTTCTAATGATAGTATCACTAAAATTACTTACAGATAATTAAAATAATACAACTATGATTGAATTAAACCCCTTGATGTGCATCCATTACCATAGGCAAACCACATATGTGCAGGGGCAAATGTAGAGCATTGATACCGGATTCATCTGAACCCTAGAAATTTATGAGTAAAATTTCTTAAAATTGCAACAAACGGTAGATATGATCCCATAACTTTAAATAATAATAAGTTCAATACTAGGAATTGTAAAGGTTGAACCCACGAAACTTAAATCCATATATGAGTCGAACATTGTGACATGTCCTTAACCTTAACCCACACATCACGCATACCCAACTATGATTGAATTAAACTCCTTGATGTGCATCCATTACCATAGGCAAATCACATATGTGCAGGGGCAAATGTAGAGCACTGATATCGGATTCATCTGATCCCTAGAAATTTATGAGTAAAAATTCCTAAAATTATAACAAACAGTAGATATAAACCGATAACTTTTAAATAATAATGAGTTTAATACTAAGAATCGTAAAGATTGAACCCACGAAACTTAAATCCATATATGAGTCGAATCTTGGGACATGTCCTTAACCTTAACCCACACATCACGCATGCCCAAGCTTTGGGGCAAGTAACTAATCAATAGTTATACTCCCTAGTTTTATAAGTTCAAGTTAATCATAGGTAAGCTTTGTTTCAATTACGTGTAATTAGAGTTTTATATGAGCTAATTGTGCAAATAAAAGTCTTGACACTGTCCGTCATAAGTTTAGCTCTTTTTCCACACGAGTGAAGGGCCCCTCAACAGAGTGTCAACGCCAACTCAACTTCACAGACGCCGCCAATTTTCTCGCATTTCTCTCTCCCAGTCAGACGTCGCCGGAAAAATCACTCTCCGTTCTTTTTAGCCGGAGAGTTTGTGATCAGAGGGAGAATTAGGACCAGAATATATTCTAGTATAATGAAGGAGGATTTGTGTATGGACATTGATTCTCCTCCGTTCAAGGAGAACAGCCTCGCCACTGCAGAAGATTGGCGAAAGGCGCTTGACAAAGTAGTTCCTGCCGTCGTCGTGCTCCGAACCACCGCTTGCCGAGCTTTTGATACCGAATCTGCCGGTGTCAGTTCCGCTACGGGCTTCGTTGTTGATAAGCGTCGCGGAATTATACTCACGAATCGTCATGTTGTTAAACCTGGTGATTAAAATAATCCTTACTTTTACCCCAATTTTTTTCTTAATCTATTTATAGTGACTATTAAGCATGCGTTTGGACAACATTTGGGTATAAGTGGGAAAAAGTTTGTGTAAGCTGAAATGAGTTTAAGTTATGTATTTACCCAATCAGGTCACTTAAAAGGTTACTGCAGGAGATTCTACTTAATAATATTGAGCGGTAATCTGATATAAATGGTAATTAACCTGTAATAACATGTTAAATTGTAATGACGGTATAAAAATTCATCTGTCATTGTATATAACTTAAATCCAGTTGAAATTATGTTCAGAGATGAACTTCACATTGCAAAAAATTCATAAAAGTTGAAGATTTGAAAATTTTCAACAGAAATACACTTCAAACAACTATTTCAATATGGATTTAAGTTATATGCACTGCGGTTTTTTTTACGCCATAGCTGGTTACTTATTCTAAGTTATCCGTCAATGATTTTATTTTTATAACCATGGTATCCCGACCAGGTTGTGCATATCTCGACTAATTCAACGTGATACTTGCTACCTCCCACTAGCAACAGGTATCAGGTAACCCCGTCCACCAAGGCTTGGATAGGTGGGAAGAAATCACTTAGTGTTTTTATCTCCGTTGGGATTTGAACTTGAGATCTCATAGTTCTCAACCTACTTCATTGACCACTAGGCCGTACCCCGGAGTCTGCATCAATGATTATTAAATAGAGTTACCTGCAACTACATTTTAAGTGATTTGATGGGTGTAAATACTTTTTAGACCGTTATTGCATAGACCTTAAACTCTTTCATTATTCCACTCAAAGTTTGTGAAAGTTAAAATTATGTTTGGACATGAAAAACACTTAAAAATAAAAATTCATAAAAGTTGAAAATTTGAAAAACTTCACTTTCAAACAACTATTTCAATATGTATTTAAGTTATATGCACTAGCTATAAAAATTTACACCATCAGTCATTATAATTTAACCTGTTATAGTAGGATGCTTACTATTTATTCCAGGTTATTCATTAATTCTTATTAGATATAATTATCTGCAATTACCTTTTAAGTGATATGATGATGTAAATAACTTTTGCATGTCAGTAATAAAACTTAAAACTTTTTCAATATTCCACTTGAAGTTTGTGAAAGTTGAAATTATGTTTGTACATAAAATTCACTTGGATGATGTAAATATCTTTTGCATGTCGGTAATAAAACTTAAAACTTTTTCAATATTCCACTTGAAGTTTGTGAAAGTTGAAATTATGTTTGGACATAAAATTCACTTGGAAAAAA
The DNA here is from genome assembly GCA_026770625.1 of Nicotiana glauca. Taxonomy (NCBI): domain Eukaryota; kingdom Viridiplantae; phylum Streptophyta; class Magnoliopsida; order Solanales; family Solanaceae; genus Nicotiana; species Nicotiana glauca. Next base: position 28,565 of record MDKF010083383.1, on the reverse strand, counting down.
AATTCATGAAAGGTTGAAGATTTGAACTTGAAATGCACTTCAAACAACAATTTCAATGGATTTAAGCTATATGCAAAAGTATTTTACTCCATCAGTATAATTTAACATATTACAACAAGTTACTCACCATTTACTTTAGGTTATCTATCCATGCTTATTAAATAGGGATACCTGCAATTATCTTTACGCGATTACCTGCAATTACCTTTAAGTGATCTGATGTGCATAAAACTTAGAACTCTTTCAGTATTCCACTTATAGTTCAAATAATATTGCACTTGAAATCCTAAACATCTTGTCGGAACTAGTATTTGCAAATAATAATTTCAGTATTTACAGACAGTGTCGGTGATAAATGGGTACTAAGAAAGTAGGGTAATGAGTACGGCTTAACACAACTCATCATTCTCAGTGGAAGCAAAAGACAACCATAAGACACTAGATGATTTTTTCCCCATATGCCTAAGTTTTGGGGGGACAGAGTTACCCCGTACTTGTGTTGGTGGGAGGTTTGGTGGAACGAGGTGTGCACAAGCTTGCCTGACAACAAAATAAAAAAACACCATTTCGTTTATCATGTAGTTTGAGTTTAGATAACCAAGAGAGAAATTTGGAATTCTTACTTTTTTATTTTGATGGATGTATGACTGTTCATTTGTTTGTAGGACCTGTGGTGGCAGAAGCTATGTTTGTGAACCGTGAAGAAATACCAGTTTACCCCATATACAGGGACCCTGTGAGTTCACTTAGACATCCTGTCATGTGGCTGTTGGATTATGTTTTTGCATTTATTTTGGTTGCACAATTCTTTCTCCACCTGTATTTTCTGAACATCAGATTTGACTCACTGGATAAGTCTAGTAAGAGGTACTTAATGAAAGGGGGGAAAATGGAAAGCTTTTCGGATATAAGCCGTGGGTACACTATTGAGAAATCTTAGACACATTCTCAGAGCCTCGTACGGAAAGTGAACCTTATTGGAACTAAGGCTATTATGATATGACGGGGCACTTCACAGATATCAATTATGGACTTTTAGCTTCTCAGGGTTGTGGCTGTTCCATGGAGCTGTGTCATCTGCCAAATGGATTACTTAATCTTGAAACTAGAATCAATAGCAATGTTAGACATCTTTGTTAATTTTGTGAACAGGTCGGATTACGACTAGACTTTTTAGCTTGACAGAAGGGTTATAACCGTAAAAGAGCCCAGTAATATACTTAGAAATTATAGTTGGCCTTAAAGATGGTAGGTTCGACTTGTGCGGTGTATTAGCAAAAGTTACAGTTTATTGTGTGGGATCTATTGTATAGGATGCGACTTGGAAGTGGTTGTGTATTTTTTTTTATGAATGTGAGCTCTGGAGGTTCACAAGGGGGACTATGAAAATGATCAGTATAATCCCCTCTTCCATCTTAGTTGAGTCTGCCTGAGGTCTTGAAATTGGATGTTGTGGACTGTGAGTTTGTGTGTTTTGAATCTTTTTATATTAGTGAATAAAAAAGTGGCATTGTCATATCTATGTTTATGGGTTGTACTGATAAGAGGAGCACTAAGAGAAGTGGAAATGCAACTTGATACACAAGTCAACCCCAAGAGAGATAGTTTCAAATATCTTAGGTCTGTTATCCAAGGCAACGAGGAGATTGACGAGGATGTTACATATCGTATTGGAGAGGGATAGATAAAATGGAGGCTCGCATCTGGTGTTTTGTGTGATAAGTATATGCTACCAAGACTTAAGGGCAAATTCTACAGAGTGGTAGTTAGACCGATTATGTTGTATAGTGCTGAGTATTGGCCAGTCAAGAAGTCCCATGTCCAGAAGATGAAAGTAGCAGAGATGAGGATGTTGAGATGGATGTGTGGCCATACTAGGATTGACAAGATTAGGAATGTAGTTATTAGGGACAAGGTGAAAGTAGCCCTCGTGGAAGATAAATTGTGGGAATCGAGGCTGAGATGGTTCGGGCACGTGACGAGGAAAGACATAGATGGGCGGTTAGGAGGTGTGAGAAGTTGGCCATGTGGGGTCTGAGGAAAGGTAGAGGTAGACCAAATAAATGCTGGGGAGAGGTAATTAGACATGACATGACATTGCCTAAGCTTACCGAGTACATGACCCTCAATAGGAAGGTGTAGAGGTCGAGAATTATATAGGGTTGAAGGTTGATAGATAGTCGAGAGTTTCTCCTGGTCATACTAAGAGTATTAGTAATATTCTTATATTTTCTTGTTTCTAGATCTTTGTTATTACTCGTAGTGTCATTCTTACTAGTTGTATTAGTACTATTCTTGTATTTCTTATTTCTAGATCTTTGTCATTACATGTTGTGTCTTTGTATTTTCTTGTTGTTGTTATTGTTGGTTGCTTCCTTTTCACTGTTCCTTGAGCTGAGGTTTATCGGAAACAACCTCTCTACTTTCACAAAGGTAGGGGTAAGGTCTGCATACACATTATCGTCCTCAGACCCCACTTGTAGGATTACACTGAGATTTTTTTGTTGTTGTTATTGTATATAGATTGTGTATGGCATTACGCCTTGGTATGTGTCAAAGTAGGTAAGGTGAGAGTCCATGAACCGTATGGTTTTACCCTAGCTTGCAATGTCTAATATGATTATCTTGCTACTGATGGAAAGCTTTCCAGCGACATGTGAAACTGAAAAAGACCAGTTGGATAACTTCATATGATGCATATGGCCAAGAACTCCATGTTTGCTTGAAATGATATTTTTCTTTCCGCTTCAGCATGTTGCTCTTTGCAGGTTTATATAAGGATGATGATAGTTTCCAAAGAATGATTGAACTTCATAGTCTTCATTTTATGGTTTGATCACAAACAGCTATTGATGTTCATTTTCTAGGTTCATGATTTTGGCTTCTTTCGCTATGACCCTGGTGCAATACAATTCTTGAGCTATGAAGAGATTCCTCTTGCACCTGATGCTGCCGCTGTAGGTGTAGAAATCAGGGTTGTTGGTAATGACAGCGGCGAGAAGGTATGGTCTTGGATTGGACATCTTTACTTAATTATCCTAATTAGTTGATCATCTTCTGCCAGTTTATGCTAATTGTTTCCTTTAATTCAAAAGGGTAGTTAATCAAATCTTTATAGAAATTCCAAGAGTCAGTAAATGGGTTTCCTCGCACACTATGTTGCGCGGACTCTCCAAAATACTGCCGCACCCGTGTCGGATTCTCCAAAAATACATTGCTTTTGGAGAATCCAACACGCACCCGGCGATATTTTCGGAGAGTCCGAGCAACATAGCTCGCACATGCACTCATACATTTATACATAAATGTCAAGTAAACCTTTAGCAGAGGCACAATATCACTCAAACTTTCTGTAGAGGCCTGATATAATTCAAAACAATTTTAGTTGTGGTTACTTTAACTTTTTAATGTATATTCCGCCATATAATGTTTCTAATGTTTGTGTGCCTAGTCATTTTTTGACTCTATTTTTATGTTGTTAACTTATCAAAAAAAGTTTTATGTTCACCGTTTTGACTTATATGTTGCGGAAACCCGGAAACCTTGTTATTTGTTGACATTAAATATGTTGCTGGCAATTTCTTTTTGACTTTTCTTTAAATTGCTTTTTGGTGCTTGTCATTGAGTCAAAAGGAATGGTGTTTTTGGGATTGTCCAATCCCAACTCGAAAAATAAAACTATGGTCAGACGTTATTGGGCATACAAATTGGTTTCCATGTTTACAGGCACGATGAGGCTTCTCCTACTTTTCAAGTGAATAGTCTTTATTGATCAAGCCTACTTTTCAAGTAAATAGTTTTTGTTGATTGAACTAAAGAAGTTGCATTGAGAGCTGCTTCAGTTTTTGTTTTTGTTAGTATTCAATTTATCAGCGTCTGTTTCCCAGAGCTATAAGGTGAATGCTAGGACATGCAATTCATTCACTATGCTGCACGCAACATGTCTATTCTGTTGATGTAGCGCATAATGCGGTAATGCATTTAATTCTAGATGATAAAAGAGATCTTGTGTCATCGTGATCAAATCACTGAAGACAAGATGAATAATTCCCCTAACTTTCACGACTGTTGGTCTCGACTAACCATGACTGAATATCCCCATCCTGCACGTGAGTAGAGGTGAAATGGCATGGGATACTTCTTGAATACAAAGTTAGGGTGGATTTTAGATCCTTTGCTTTCTATTCTTTGAGGCTCGAAGAGTTGTGTTCTTAAGGGTTAAGAATTGTGTTGCCTCACAAACACCATTAAAGAGAATAGATGAATTTTTCCAATTATTAAACGAGGTGCTCTTTGTATTTACTTGGTCAGTGGTTGTTTCAATGCCTTTCCACCTTTCTGTGAGCATAAGGTGGTTCTGCGTGCATTGGGAATGTTCAATTTGAACTTATTTTCTTCTTAAAGTCAATCAGTGGAATGGTATTTAATAGGTCTTTGAATTGCCATGTGAATATAATGAGGTATCCCTTTCTATTGTTATTGTTTGAATTGCCATGTGAATATTATTGAGTTATCCTTTTCTATTGTTATGTTACTGATGAATTACTGTTATTTTTGCTTCTAATCATATCTGATATATTCATGCGGCTGAAATAATGTCTTAGTCTACAACTTGTCTTGTGGAGTTTCTATCTCAAATTAGTTGTGTTGCATGACTTTTATTTTTATGTTCTATCAACCCTTCCCTCGTCCTCTTCAAAATTTCTAGTGATATTTGCTTTAGAATTTCTAGAGTATTATTCTTTTTGACTTTATTCTGAATTATTCAGGTGTCTATTTTGGCCGGTACCCTTGCTCGATTAGATAGAGATGCTCCGCAGTATAAAAAGTATGTAACCTATCACTCAAAATATTCTTTCATTATTCTCGAGTGAGTTGTGATGCCAGAATGTGATGGATTACTCTTTCATTGATCTTAGTTGTTGAATGTATTTGACTAAATAATAGTGGAGCCTGCAAGAATATCACCAGTGTTTAACTGTCTTTTGAAATTCCTTTGCTTTGTAATCATGGAACCAAAAAAATATCCAAAACCTGCTTTATGTGCTTTGTGTGTGTCTCAATAGCAGTAAAGGATCTTCTTCACCCGAATGGACTTCGTGATGTGCTACCCATCAGCTGTAGACTTCTGTTAACTTTAGTCTCTCCATCCCTGGAATATTTTTGGTTCTAAATCTGTCCCATGGATTTAATGCTGCCTCATATCAGTTTACTGAATTTTTTAAAGTGGAAGCATTGAGTAACAGGGTATTTTCATTCAAGTGTGCCTACCACTGTTTCTCTTCTGATACTACATCCATGGAAGTCGATTTGGAGGAGTAATGCTCCGCGTAAGTATCTTGTTCTGGAGGATCGTAAGTAGCTTGTTCTGTAGGATTGTAAGTAGCTTGTTCTGTAGGATTGTATCTCATGGCGCTTGTCTTACCTAGTCAAAATTTACAAGAAATGAGCTTCAGCATATGCAACATATGCTTTATGTGCTAGAGAGAAACAGAATAGGTGAATCATCTTTTGCTGCACTGCCGGTTGACTAGGTAGATCTGAGTGATGTTCTTGTACATAGTTCGAAAGAACTGGGTGATGCCAAGTCAGTGCAGGAGCTGCTGTGGTGTTGGATGAAGAAATTGTCCACCCATCCCACTCTTTGTATTTTAGGTGATTTGGTTGGAGAGGAAACAAAGATGTGTCAAACAGAAAGCAGAACCTGTCCATAAGCTTAAGTATAAATGTCTGTATCTTTTGGCCTTTTGATGTAAATTGCTAAATTTATGACACAGATAGTCTTTTGAATTTTCTCAGCTGCATGAGATTATAAAGGGGCTGAGTTTTTGTTGTTCGTATATGCATCTACTTGGTGCTATTTCTCATTAATAATCTTATCCTATCGGAAAAATTCTTTGCTAGTGCATGCCAAGAACTTCTAAAGTTTTTCCAGTATAATGAGTAGGCTGAGACGCTTGGATGGAGAAGTCCCGTTTAAATTAATCAGCTGAACTACTAACTTGTCCTCTGCATACACCAGATATACCTGGCTTCCCTGTAATTATGAAGAACCTTTTTCTTTTTTCCCTAAATGAAGTTCTGCAGTTCCTCTATTGGAGAATAATCTTGCATGTTTTTGGGGCCACTATGTATGAATTTTGATAACATCTCCAGTTTTGGTGCAGAGATGGCTACAATGACTTCAACACGTTCTACATGCAAGTAAGCATAATGATGTTACTCTCTTGTTATTTGGCAGTAACACTGGAGGATTTTTGCTAGTTGACTAGATATGAATTTCGTAGATAATACTACCTCTGGTCCTTTTTAAATGTCGTTTTAGCCAAACAAATTTGGTTCATAATAAGTGTCACTTTTGGAAACCAAGAAGTCGTCAATTTTTTTTTCTTTTTCAAATCTACGCTTTCTCCAATTAATTGGTCTATACATTTTTCTAAAAAAGTCTGTCAGCAGTTATTTCTCATTTTGAGGAGATAAGGGTACTATACTCAAATAACTTTTATAATTATTGCTATTAAATGGTTTTTAATCAGTGTACCAAAACTTTAAACAAAATTCAAAGTGGACCAGAGGGAGTATGTGTTTAGAAACAAAAAGGTAGATGGTCACTTTGTTTTTTCAATTTTGAATTTTCAAGGAAGAACACTACCAGAGATAGTTTTAACTCTTTGAGCACGTCTGGCATGCATCTGGTGGTAAAAGATGGAGAAGATGAATATATGCTAATGAGAGCTATTACTGCCCTTCTGTGTTTTATTGTGCTGCTCCCTCAATTAGCTTATGACTTCCAAGTTTGTGTCCTTGATCTTGGTTTAGTAGATAGGGCTGATTTTATCAATATGGTTCTTCCTTAAGTGCTAAGAAATGTCGTGAATGAGTCAAAGGAATTTTGTTTCAACTTGATACTCTTTTATGTTCTCCAATTCTGGGGTTTTAACTTCTGATTCTTGTTCTTATAGTAGTAGCTTGGTATGTTTTTCTCTGCTACTTCCAATGACTACTTTTGTTGTTCAACTTCTGTGTTCTTTTCTTCCAGGCTGCGTCGGGGACTAAAGGTGGTTCAAGTGGCTCGCCTGTAATTGATTGGCAAGGAAGAGCCGTTGCCTTGAACGCTGGGAGCAAGTTATCAAGTGCATCTGCTTTTTTCTTGCCTTTGGAACGAGTTAGTACATGTTCCCTGTTGTCCTATATGTTAAAGACCTTTATTATGTTATTCTATTTCGTAATTGTTGCAATTATTGTTGTCTTTCACTTGAAGCTCTAAAAATCATAAATTTTACTGAAGCATAAAGTTGACTTTGAGAAATATTTTGTGAACAGAGTGATATGAAGTGTCAGCCAAAATCATGCTTCCTAACAAAACTGTTATCCTGAGAGATACTAAAACTTTGAGTGGGCAAAGAGAAAAGAACTTTGTCCTTCACTGCAATTGGCTGTTCGCACCTTGTTTTTATGCTGCTTGCTATTCCGAGTTTTCTTGTTTTTATATATATTATTTTTATCAATATTGGGGGAACTGGGAGTTGATCAGTTTCTTTGTTTCATTTCTGATTTTGATACCTCCTTTCAGAATGGTGATGGGTCAGTATCTTCATCACTTGACTCATGGTTTTATATTCTGTATTTTATAAAGGAATCAAATTCTTTTACTCCAAATACCTCTCTAGTCTAAATTTTTCTTCTACATTTCTGTGCTTCCCCTGTATTGTTCGTGCATTATCCTTAAAAAATAGTTTGGTAAATGAGGGAGATTTGAAGTGTGAAGTTTCTTCATGCAACTTCCTGTTTCACTTCTTTCTTTTTCTGTATTATATAAGGTCTATCCCATATTCAAGCTACTACCAGATAACAGTTTTTTTGGTTGTCTTTGAGTAATTGCTTCTGCTGAGAGTCAAGTTTTTTTTTTCCTTAGGAAAACGGGACAATAAATTGGTTAGGAGTTCACACTGAATTTATATTTTGCATTCCCAACTCTCAAACTGTGCTTATGAGTCATGTAGGTGTCATTTTAGTGGCATGACATTTTCTGTTTCTTGTTTCTATCCGGCGCTTCTAACCACATTCGTGTTCAGGCTCATCTTTCCTGTTATTTAGTAAATCAAGCAACAGTTGATCCCCTTTTTTTTGTGTGTTCTAGGTTGTCAGGTCACTCAAATTCTTACAGGAAGGAGGATATTTTTCTACAGATACATGGGCAGCTGTCACTATTCCTCGTGGTACGCTTCAGGTTTGTTGGTTATTTTCTTGCTGCAACTTATTTCCCCCCTATGAATGCCTGAAAAGGACTTGGATATCCTTTAGGGGATTTTTCTTGGATAAAGTAATTATTTCATTTATGCTGTCTGAAGCCTAAGTATACAAGCGACACCTGAAAGCTAGAGTACCTTCAAAAAGAAAAATAATTTGGTTCGCTATAAATGACACCGAATAATCTACACTAATAGGGATATTTTTTGGGTGCATAAAAGATTTATCAAAGGCAAATGAAAGCATCAAACGTAGAGAATTCATTTTCCATCCTTTTAAATGCTCTACTATCCCTCATTGCCCTCATCAACAAATTCCCTCCTATCCCTCTCTCCAAAGTACCCACATAAGGGCCAAAGGAAAATAATGTCCCATGTCAGGCATCTTCTCCTCCTCCTAAACTAGCTGTGCGTCACATCCTTTATAGTAGTCGGTATTGATCACTGGACTCCAAACAAATTTAGCACCATTCACTACCTGGTAATTTAGTACCCACATTGGCTTGCTACCTGGTAATGCAGCAATAAGTGATTTTTATATCGGTGTCCCCCTGGAGTTTTGATACACCGACAATGGTAGTACAATGCGGGATGTGGTTGGTGGTACGTCACGAGTTCAAAACCTAGCTGTTGAACCAAGCCTAGTATTTAAGTAGAGAAAGATAGAGGAGCAGAACCATTATCCCCAAGTTTTGAAGATGAAACAATGATTTTTTAGTCCTGAAAAAGTGACTCATCTCTTCGTCCAATTGTTTGCACGCAATTAGTTAACTTCCTTAATTTTTCAACTGTTAGAAGTTGCACCCTGTTCTGCCAGCCACGGGAATAAGCATACCTTTCTCGGCACTCTGGAAATCCAGAATGAAAGGTGTGGCAAGCCTGCGCCCTATATTCTAAGTAATCTATAGTAGTAGATTCTTACTGGAAACAATCCCCTTCCTCTTCTGTTCCATCTCGTAGTTCCTTCTCCAAACGTGTGCTGTTTTGCTTGTACACTAACTCCATCAGGTTCTGGAATACATCTATCTCCCAATCTTGTAAATTCCTCCTACATGTAAGGTCTGAATGAGACCCCTCTAACCTGTAAACATGATTAATTGTCATGTCATTCCAATGCGATATGCTGTAAATAGCTGGGAAAGCTACTAAAAATATAATGTTGCTGCACCACCTTTGTTTCCAACACTATACCTTTTAGGGGGATTATCTTGTTTTATTTAGTCATTTTATTCCATCCTCAAATGATAGCCCGTACAATTGCTCACTTAATCATATTTGGTTCTATTACTTAATTTTTTTTTTTATCACTAGTCATTAGTATTTGTTTCATATCACTCTTTGGGAATTACTTAACATTAAAATTTTGCTATTTGTTCTGGTATCCTGCTTCCTTAGGATCTGACATATGCCAGATGTACTGTAATCGTTAAACTCGACCTTTTAAATTTTTAGAGCACAAAGTATTGTCTAATAAAGTGAGATCAGCTTACATTTTCTGCTATGCTGTATTTAAGAGATTTGGAGCATTCTCATTCCAGTGTTGTATGGTATTAATTGTTCATGTCCCTGGCTACTATGTGTCACACTACTGTCTCTAAACCCTTCTGGTGAGGAAGAAGGATTTTTTTTTTGAAAAATAATGGCTTAACGCGCTCAGAATTAGTGTGGCACACACCGTGCCATGTCAGCAAGACATGTCTAATAGGCACAATTGGGCTCGAGTTCAGATGTTTAATAGGAACCAGGCTTAGCTCATCTGTCTAAATGAAAAATGGGGCAAGTTTGAAGGGCCACTTATGTATTTGGCGATTTCTAATCTATTTTGTAGAAATATTCATATTTTGATCTATTTTTAAATTTTAATTGTATTGTTAAGAATATTAAAATAGAACCCGTGCATTTGGACTAACACCACCCATGATCAGAAATATGACCTCCTTGGGCCTTGCCTTTTGAAAGACTGGATCTACATTCACATTCGGAGCATATGGTAATGCTTCGGGTTGTTCTTGGAGGGAAGGATGCCGGGGGTCTATTTGGAAACAGCCTCTCTATCCCAGGGTAGGGGTAAAGGTTTGCGTACACACTACCCTCCCCAGACCCCACTAAGTGGGATTATACTGGGTTGTTGTTGTTGTTGTTCTTCTTCTCAAACAGGATGTAACATTTGAGATGATCGAATATGGATGGGAAATTATGCTATTCGATGATAGAATATTATCTGCATGTCTTTACTATTGAAGTATCCTTGCTGCTGTTTCTTCTTTGAGGGGTTATCAAATTTTGGTAGTTACGGTTTTTTATCTGTTAATCTGCTATTTTTCATATGGACACAGTGTTTTCTCCTCGCAAACTTTGATTTTACTTAGATGTTTTTCATATAGGTGACTTTTCTTCATAAAGGATTTGATGAGACACGCAGGCTTGGTCTTCAACATGAGACGGAACAGGTAGAGATTTAAGATTTTGTTACCATACTGTAGATTACTAAAACAATGATTTGTCAATCTTTTGAAACTTGGCTGGAATAGTTGGTGCGCAATTCCACTCCACCCAGCGAAACTGGAATGCTTGTTGTCGATTCTGTGGTAAGTACAACATCCTAAGTGATAATGCCGTAAATGTATATGCCTCTGCTTATCAAGATTTATCCTCTCGCTGGGTTGATTGCAGGTTCCTGGTGGCCCAGCTCAAAATCATTTAGAGCCCGGTGATGTGCTTGTTCGCATGAATGGGGAGGTTAGTCTTTCTATGATCTCCTATGGCATTTGAAATTTGATGGTTTTAATGCTCATTCCAACATGTTTTCTAGATCATTTATAACTATACTATTTTCAGAAACCTAATTCTAGATTTATCTTCTTATACTCGGAACTGTACTCTCTCATTTTCCCATATGGCTGCATCCCACCAAATTCTGCAAACCTACTTGAATCATCCCCAGCCAACCATTGAACTAGGTTGAATCAGAGACTTATTTGACAGTGTCATCCACTAGATTTATCTGTCCCCTCTACTGTATGGTGTGCTGCGAGGGACACTTCTGTTATTCTATTTGATTGCTCTCAGATCTTACGTGAATACAAGAATAGTACTTTGTCGGAAATTGCTCTTATCAGATAATTGGAAAAATTAATCATTTCATTGTTAGTAGCATCAAACTGAGTCCTGGAAGCCTCATGCAGGTTGTTACCCAGTTCCTGAAGATGGAGACTTTACTTGATGACAGTGTAGAGCAGAAAATTGAGCTTCAAATTGAAAGGGGCAGCACTCCTTTGACAGTAGACTTGTTGGTAAATATTGTCGTTGCACGTCTTGGAATATCTCTACTCTTTATTTCTTTTCAAAGTTTTCTTCTTGGACTTGGTGGTGGATAAAACAATGATCAATTCTCTTCATCAGGTTAACCTCGGCTTTGGGCCCTAGCTTGATTTTTCAGCCCACTAGGTGCCAGCATTCTTATGCAATGCTGGTTTTAAGGTTGATATAAGTTTTTCTAACTTAAAAAGCAACTTCTAAAAAGCACCACATTTGATGGTGGCTCTCTGGATACATTCAGTTTTTTGTACCTAGAGGAAAATTTGGTTGACATTCCTCTGTTAAATCCTGGGAATTTATTTATTTTTTTAGTTGCAAATATTTGGATATTTTTTTGACTGTTGTCCTTTTTGTTTTTACTTCTGACTGGGTCCTTTCCATGTTTTGGAGGCTAGCAATGGGATGTGGTGATTGTCTACATCAGTAGTGCATGAACCAAAGGATCCCTAATTTATTTACTGTGTTTTTGTCAGCTGCTTAGTATTTATCATGGGTTTCCACTCAGGTGATTGGCCCTTATCTCAAAAATCAGTTGCAGAAAGTGGTTCTTTCAGAAATTCTAAGCCTCTTTATATGCTTCTAGTATTGCAGCCGTTGATGCATGAATAGTATTTCATGCTCAAATTTTGACGGTTTCTGTTTTGAAGTTGTACTATACATATGATTGTAATATGAGGCAGATCTTTATTTCCTGAACTCTCAATTATTGTTATACATTTCTTATGGGGCAATTGTTCAGTCACTTTTTGGATGGGAATCTATGTCATTTGATTCTTTTCAATAGATATCTCTTTTACCCTTTCAACATCCTAAAGTTGGATGACTTTTTCATGCGTAGGTACAGCTCATTGTTCCGTGGATTTGTAAGGGTGTACTTAGTTTACCTGATAGGTGATAGTAGTGGCACACAGCTGACTCTATTCCTTTGTCCACAAATTTCTAACTTAACCTATTTATCCATAAAAAGAAGAATTTTCTAAGTTTACTAACTGTAGTTTCTTTAAAAAAAAGAAGGTAAAGGAATTGGTTTAAGAAAAGGGCTCTGAAACTACACTGACTTCCTTATAATGTTTTCTTCTTTTGCTTGTGTTTGTATCATCTGTGATTATGACTTCTTTTGTTTGCACAACTTCAGGTTCAGGATTTGCACTCAATTACTCCTGACCACTTCTTGGAAGTTAGTGGTGCAGTGATACACCCCCTTTCTTATCAGCAGGTTTGTGATATTCTGCACTGTTGCCTCCCGTCTTATGCATGCAATAAGAAACATCTTTACCAGTAGACTCCCATTATATGAGTTTACCTGCATTCTACTGATTAGTCATCCCAATGACAGATGAATTCTAAGTCAGGGAATTGTTTTTGACTTGTTCACGGGCTTCTTCTGTGGAAGAAATCAGCAGTCTGTTCTGGTTAATGCAAGATATTCTCTAATCCTAAAACAATGCTACCTGCAACTACTTTTATTTTGCTTGGTGAAACAAATTCACACTTATTAAGTATGAATGACAATAAGAACTGGCGTTAAGCACCTGAAAGTGTAATTTAACTGTTGCATCCAGTCATTTTCTAAATTTTCGTTTTGGTGCGTACTTGGAAGCTATCAACCAGGGTAAGGAGTGATGTAGGCACATTAGAAGTAATGCAAAGTTATTGATTGAAGCTTTATTGTTTGAAATTGATTTCTATAGCTTTGTTTGACGTTATTAAGTTATATTTGACTAGATTCGAGTCGTTTGGAGAAGAGTTTTCGCAAAATGAGGGATGCAACACGTGGACTTTAAGGGGGTCACCCATCCTAATACCACTCTAACCGAAACACGCTTCTGGAGTTCTGACTTGATATAATGCATTAGTGCTAGTATGTCGAATCTGTCATTCCTAGCGTTCATTTTGAGTTCTAGACTTCTAGTTATCCGTTTTGCGATTCAAAAACTTGAGTAGGTTCATCTGATGTTATATGACTTGCTTGTATGGTTGGTTTTGATTTCTGAGAGGTTCAGTGGTGTTTTAGAAGAGAAATTCTCGTTTTAGAAGCCTCAAGTTGTTGGAGTTGACCAAGGTTTGACTTTTGGGTAAACGAACTCGGAATCGGGGACAGTTTTGTTATTAGACTATGTGACAGACATAGTCTAATAACGTCACTTGTCCATCGTAGAGACTCTCAAACTCGTGTGTTAGTGTGTATATCTCCTTTGAAGGTTATGGTGGAAGAATTGAGAAACTCACCCAGAGAGAGAAAACACCTTGAAATAGCAAGAGTCCATTAGTTAAATGGTCCTTCAACTATTCCAAATTATCTAGTAAAGTCATGTCTTTCATTTGTAACATCAAAGTCACTTAACTATGCTTATAGCACTCACCATTGCCAGTCTGAGCCTCTGTACCTATAAGGTGAATACAGCGCCCCAGAAAAAAAGGACGTGAGTGCTGTGGAATAGTACTACTCGTATGATAAGGCAGACTGCATAACATACGATAAACAAGAAGCTGAACTTGCCCTTCTTCCCAAATCTCGTCATGCCCTTCATAGGTGAGACTTTCGAAAATAACTTCTTGCCCTCCATATAAGCCACATCGCGGACCTTCTTGTTCGCTTAACTCTTCTGCGTACTCTACATTGCCGGAAGGCGATCCTGAGTCAACTTCACCTTCTCCAGAGCATCACGAACCAAATCCGTACCCAACATTCTAGCCTCACCAGGCTCAAACCAACCAATAGGAGAATGACACTGCCTACCATATAAAGGGAAGATACATCAGAATTATTTATAACAAATCAAAACTCAGTTTAATTTCAGATATGACCACTAAGCTTCACCCACTATAGTAGTAAAGTCATAAAACTATTTTTTGCCATGTCAAAATTAACCGAACTATACTCACCATAACAGTAAAGTCATAGCTTCAAGATTTACTTGATAAGGGATTCATTAGACCTAGTGTAACTCCTTGGGGTGCACCGGTGTTATTTGTGAAGAAGAAAGATGATGCTATGAGGATGTGCATTGATTATTGGCAGTTGAATAAAGTTGCTATCAAGAACAAGTATCCATTATCTCTTTTATCAGCTTCCAAAAACCTCATCTTCCTCACGTCATTTTCATTATCAAAACAGGCCCTTTACTCCGGTCATAAAGCAGTCCAAAAGCAGCCATATAACCCCATTGAAGCAGCTTCAAAAACCAGCTGCAGTCCCAGTTTAATAGTCCCCAGTAGGATAGCTAGCTCCTATGTTGATGGTCTTCCAAATTAAACAAAGAGACGGGGAATCATTTTTAGGTGAAGACGATACTGTCAGATTTTTTGACTCTGGCTGGAACACGAATTACAACATCGAAACCAAGAATTAAAGATCAAACCAAATTTCTTAAACTTTCTTAACTTTGAAACTTTCAACTTCCACCGAACGAGTCCGAATCATACTTAGACACTTCAGATTGCAACCAAACTTTGCACGCAAGTTCCATTCACTAACACGAACCTATCCTCAGTCCGGGAATAACAATCGGAGTCCAATAATATCAAAGTCAACTATTGGTTAAACTTGAAAACTCTCCGGTTCTTCATATTACCAACTTCCAATAAATAGAGTCAAATTCTTCTACGAACATCCAAAATCAAATCCGAACATATGCTCGAGTCCAAAATCCACATGGGAAATACCCATTGGGCCATAATTCTCATACTCACCAAACACATTGGTACAACAACAAGCACTTAAAGTGCATAAAAATAATCATGGGGAGACGGATAGCATAAATCACAACGGAAATGTTAAGCACGTCTAAGGTGCACTACGTGAATCAATGTTTTTTTTTATGGGTAAATAATATATTATATAAATATTTGCACTAAGCCAGTGCAACAGGCGTAATTACAGGTTGTGCAAATCAGCAATTGTGTCTAAAATATCATCTACATCTGGTTCAAAAGCCAGTTTGCACCAAAAAGCGATCAACAAAATGCAATTAAGTTTAAGGCATTGTAAATTTCTTCTTTTGCCTTAAAAATTCTACTGTTTCTTTCAAGCCAGATGGACCACCAGATAACTTGAGGAACAATGTTCTAAGGTCTTTTGAGCTTTCTTGCATAGAGACCCTCCCTCGTCCAGCACTTCAGCATTTCTGAAATGGAGTTAGGCATGGTCCAAGACATACCAAATATTGAAAAGAACATGTTCCATAACTGGCTTGTAACCTTGCAATGCAAAAAAAGATGGGTAACATCTTCAGATTGTTCTTCACATAAAGGACATCTGCTGCACAGCTTGAAACCCCTCTTCTGGAGTAGTTCCAGGAGCCATCTCGCTTATATATCTCCACAAGGCCTAAATCAGACCGCAACATGCATGTGAATAATCAAGTAGTCCCACAACCCGTATAGCATATGAGAGAAACACATGAAATACATCAAGGGAACGGGAGCTTGAACAAACATACTTGGAGTTCATGGAATCCGATTCTATAGAAAGAGCTTAGTTAAACATACATTAATCAAGTTTCCTTAGTGATCCTACCACGTTCTACTACTCTTTACACTTCAATCTACATCACAAGATCCAGTTGAACCAATATTAGCAAGAATTTCCATGTTTTAGGTAATTTAGGTATCAGACCCTACCTTGTTTGTACAATCTGTTGTACTACGGCGATCTTGGTCACATCAAGAATGACCTTCGGTGATAAGAGCTTGTGTATCAGAGCAGGAAATAAACTAAACAGACCCTATTTGATGGGAATAATCCTTAGGATATGACCTTCGCATGGTTGTACTTGCTAGAATTTGCTGGTGACACTTGGTATGTAGGTTTCATGTTTGGGGCTTAATCAAATGAGTGTATAATGAGGAGCAACTCATTAAGAAAACAAAAGATGTCCAGAATTCTTTGTAGTCATACTTTTTTCATAGTTTTTAAATGGAGCTTGGGGAACTCCATAACTTCTAGCTTGCAATCTGTTTTTAGTGCCCATTGGCATTTGAATCTTTCTCCCTGCTACAAATGTAACTTAGTATAATTTTTAAGGTGGAGTGCAACATTTTATCAAGTTCATTTTATTGTCTATCTTTTTAATGGAACAGCTTCAGCAAAACTCCCTGGGACGATTAACTTAACAGGGTGCCTGATCACCTGTTTGATGAAGTGGAACAAATGTGCAACTTTTGTCGCACATGATAGATGGATTATGGGATGAGTTCAAAACATCATGTGGTGATGGGGTGGAGTAGGAAAGGAGCTTTTAATCCTTAGGTTCCTTCTTTGTCGACTTTCTTACTTTTGCAACAGTCCAAGAGCTTTTATTAGTTGATACCAAAATTACACGTGTCTGTCGGAAATTTAGTTCCGTTAGTTTGGTCCATTTTGAACTATCTTTGCTCTCTGGATGCCGGGGTTGGAGGGAAGGATGCCGGGGGTCTATTTGGAAACAGCCTCTCTACCCCAGGGTAGGGGTAAGGTCTACGTACACACTACCCTCCCCAGACCCCACTAAGTGGGATTATACTGGGTTGTTGTTGTTTGCTCTCTGGATGGTTTCAGTACGCGGTCAATGTCTAGTGAACTAGGAAAGTGTAGTCAAGGATTGCTTTTGTATCTCTCTTTCGAAATGCCGAGACTTTCTGGCTTCTATGTTGAAGAAATAAATAGATATTAGATGATCCCTTGTAGCAGTTCGAATCATGTCGACATTCTATTTGAAGCGCACAGTAGTCATCTAACTATGACATGAAGATCCACTGTCTCTTTGGCACAATTAGTGGCTTGTTTATGCTCATACTTGTGTAGTTTTCACATCTGCTGTTTGCAAAAATGAAGCCTCACCTTCTGTCTTCCTTTTTGCAGGCTAGAAATTTTCGTTTCAACTGTGGTCTTGTTTATGTCGCTGAACCAGGGTTTGTGCATTTTTCCTTTTCCAATTGCTTAAATGATTGATCTAATGTAGTTTTTTTTCTCAAGTTCTCGTGATGCTTGATTTCTAAGTATCTGTTAGTGCAATCTTTAGATACTGGCTTGTAAACAAATTGTATTGACTGTGACTACTATTTTCCATTGTAGATACATGCTATTTAGAGCAGGAGTTCCTCGCCATTCCATCATTAAAAAATTTGCAGGGGAAGGTATATCAAGGCTTGAAGACTTAATTTCCGTTTTATCTAAGCTGTCTAGGGGAGCAAGAGTACCATTGGAGTATATAAGCTACAAGGAACGTCATCAAAGAAAGGTATTGGAAGCACTGCTACCGAACTATCTGTCAAACAAAAATTTGTTTCCATTGCTACCACTCATTTTACCCTCACTTATATTCCTACTTCCTGTTATCATCTCTTCTGTTTGTTGATAAGCACTATTGCTGGTACTAGTTTGCCTTTTCAATTTGAACTTGGTGATCTGCTTAAAACATGGTCGACAAGCTATGCCTCTTCTATAGTTAGGTATTACTACTGATATGTCAGCATACAATGGAGCCTTCTTCTTAATCAGAAAGGGTAAAGGGAAGAAAAAGAAAAGTAATGGAAGGTCCAATATTTGTTGTCACCAACAGTGTCAGGAGTATTGGCAGGAAATCTCTGTAACTGCATTGGAATTACAATTATGAATTATCTACCTAAATGGTTTCAGATGTTTCGAAATATAAAGGAAAGAGTATAATATATCCACCTGTTTGCAACTTTGTGTTTGTCAACAATGATCTTAATGATCATAATTGTTTCACATGTAGACATAGTGTTTGGTCACTTTACGGTTTTCGTGTTTTTTTTTTTTAAATTGTATTTGAACATCGAATCTGTAAGAGGGATGAATTACTTGAGCTATGAAGATGTAGGTGTAAAAGATGTAATGATTGGGAATGGGTGAATGACAGCAGTGTGCAGAACACTGAGGCCACCATGGCTCTGCATAAAACAAAGCAGGGGTGGGATATTAACTCTAGGAGAAACTCTAATGATTGTGAAGTGGATGATGTGTAACTATTGCTACAGATGTTGGAAGTAGTACCTTCGCGGATATTCCAGATTCGTTAGCTTGGAAGCCAGAGAAAAGTAAGATGTTTACTCTCAGCTCCTACCACAAGTCCCTGATCTCCTCTGGTGGTGACATGTCGCTTTGTCCTTGGAAGAAGATTTGGAGAAGCAAAGTTCAAATTGAAGTAGCATGATTTTGCTGAACTTTGACCCATGAAGCTGTTCTCTCTCAAGATAATCTTCAGAAGAAGGCGACATTATTATGCAATAGGTGTCAAATGTCTGGGGCTAGAGCTGACGATGTCAACCACTTATTCATACAATGCCCCTTAACAACACTTCTGCGGCAGTTATTTCTCAGTTTTAAACAGTGTCAAGTGATCTACAACAATCAGTAAAGGAGTTAAAATTGTGCTGGTCTAACAGAGAACTCTGCAGACAAAAGAAGAGTTGGGACACAATATCAGCATGTATTTGGTGGGTGATATAGAAGGAAAGAAATCAGAGGGTTTTTGAAAGCAAAACTGAATATTTTTAGTGTAAAATGAGAAATGTCAAAATAATGTAGAAAGCATAGTGGGGATCCTCAGTCTCTTTGAGTGAAGGGACTGGAGTTATTGAACCTTGATGCACATTCCTGCACAAGCCTATACTTTCTGATTCAATAAAGCTGTCGGAAAGTCCTTTTGGTTTTCCCATCGTCTTCTTGCATGGAAGTATGACCTTCTAATAAACCTTATTTTGACTGCAGTCCGTCTTGGTCACAATTGACCGCCATGAGTGGTATGCACCCCCGCAGATATATAAGCGCGACGACAGCTCTGGCTTATGGACAGTGAAACTGGCTTTGCAGCAGGAGTCCCCACTCTTGCTATCTGGCATTTATCCAGTCGAACAAGATTTATCAAATCATACCGGGTCTTGTACTGGTGAGGTAAAGGAATATATACCTGAACAAGTCAGCCAAGAACTCATGGATGCAGTTACTACTATGGAAACTAGTGGTGAACATGTTGCTGAGGGACCAAATTCTCAGGATGATTCTGATAATGGAACAAAGAAACAGAGGGTGGAAGAGAACTCATCTGTAGATGGTGATGTAAAAGCGGATTGTTCTTTAAATGAGCATGGAGAAGAAAAATTGGATGAGTCTGGATCTGTGGAAGATGCAGTTCTGAGAGATTATCAGGGTGCAGCACCTGTAGCAGCTACTTCAGTTGCTGAGCGCGTAATTGAGCCTACTCTTGTGATGTTTGAGGTAACTTTAAGGTCTCAAATGACTGTATACTTTATTGAAAAGCATTTATATTTTTATATCATGAATGTTGATTATTCAAGTTTCTCCATCACCTCTCTTTTGGGTGCCTGGGCGGTGGCTTTCTTTTCTTAAGCAGTACTTAATAAACGACTTTTGATCTTTCAAAGTTTTATTTCTCCTTTGCTTCTTTGTTCCTGGGAGGTGGTTTTTGTTGTGTAATCAGAATAATCAGACTAAGAAATGTGTTAAACCCCAGTGATGGAGCAGAAAGCTTTTCTTTTGGCTGTCTCTCTTTTGGGTCCCTGGGAGGTGAGTTTCATTTTCTAAGTTTGATTAATGATCTTTGATCTTTCAAATTTCTCTTTCTCCTTTGCTGCTTGGTTCCTGGGAGGTGGTTTTTATTGTGTGATCAGACTAAGAAATGTGTTAAACCCAGTGATGTTTCGGGTGGGTGTTTTTTTGGTGAACTTCTGCTTTGGATGTTAACTTTGCAATAGCTGCATGTGCATTGCAATAAAAGTGTTTTATTCTCTTGACTCATCCGACATTCCTTCAATTTTTTTGTGCACCATAAAGTGTTATGAGTGTGATAATGATGGTCATATGGACTTCTATAGAATGCTTTGAGCATTACATCAAGGCAATTGATGTTATTGCAACTACTAGTAAGACTTCATTCAGCATTTAATTTAATAGTATAGGACATAAAATATGCTGAATAAATCATAAACTCCTGATTTCTTTTGCTCACTGTTGGTTTAAACTTGATATATCCGTTAGCTATAAAGAATGGTGGTCTCATGGTTTTTGTGTTATACAAATAATCAATACCAAAATGACATGACTGCAATTAGGAGGTATCTCTGGATTTTTTTGTATCCTGGCAATTCCTGTCTTCTAGCTAAAGTACCTCTTGTGGTGTTAAAATTGCAGGTTCATGTCCCTTCATCATGTATGCTTGATGGTGTTCACTCGCAGCATTTTCTTGGAACTGGGGTAATTGTATATCATTCTGAAACCATGGGCTTGGTTGCCGTTGACAAAAACACAGTCGCTGTACCAGTTTCTGATGTCATGATATCGTTTGCTGCCTTTCCTATTGAAATTCCTGCCGAGGTGAGGTTTTATGGGGGAAGTTTTGTACCTCCTGTTACTTCTCCATTGTTGTTAAGAAGCTCAGTAACCTTTTGGGCCATTTTGTATAGGCCCAACCTAGCTCAATGTTGTTGGATTTGACTTAAGTAATGCAATTTTGACTTAAATAATTAATCAGCCTTTATTAACCCTCAGGTAGTCTTCCTCCATCCTTTCCATAATTTTGCTTTGGTTGCATATGACCCCTCTGCTTTGGGAGCTGCTGGCGCCTCTGTGATTCGTGCTGCTGAACTTCTTCCTGGTAAGTGTTAACACTCTTTGGATGATTCTACCGTTAACCTGCTTCCCTTTCATGTTCTCACTGGTGGGTGAGGAAAGTGGTTTGTCTTCATTTCAGTTGCTTAACATGTGAGTATGCATTATATACTCCCAAGTGGAAAGATATTTGGTTCGCAAATTTCTTTTGAAAACTCCTCGTTCTAAGGGGAGCTTTAATCCTGCTACTGATCAGGACGTGATCCCCTTTGACACCATATCTATTTATGTAAATTGTTTTCCCTTTCTTTGGTCAATGGTCTTTTACCTAAGTTGTACGCAAATTCTGTAGTCTCCCACTATATACCGAGATATTTTGCAGAAAATGGGCATGTTTCACATTCTTCATGAACTAAAATATTTTAAGACAACTTTTCCTTCTTCCCGCTTCCCAAAGTACATAATATCTTTGGACCAGCACCATGCTGTCTTTGGAAAATTTTCAACATAAGGTTGTGGCTCCTTGAAATCCTCTTTAACCTGCTTAGCTTGTTATTATGTTTCTCAGAAAATGATGTCTCATCTCATCCAGAACAACTTTTTTGTTTCTTAATTACTATTTTGTTGCCAACAGAGCCTGCTCTTTGTCGAGGAGATTCAGTTTATCTAGTGGGATTGAGTAGAAGCCTACAAGCAACCTCTAGGAAATCAATTGTCACCAACCCTTCTGCTGCTTTGAAAAGTGGGTCCTCTGATGTTCCGCGATACAGAGCAACAAACCTGGAAGTCATTGAGCTTGACACTGGTATGTTGGAACCTAAAGGTCCTGCTCACTATTTGTGGTGCTGATTCCTATATCCTAGCGCTTTAGCACTCATTTCGTAAACTTTTCATGGTTCTCTACCAATTCTTCTTTTATTCATCAAAGCTCATCCTAATCTCCATCTAGATTACTGCCTTAGCCCTGTCCTATCATCTGTATAATGGCTTCTGTGACCTTTCAGATTTTGGAAGCACCTTTTCTGGTGTGCTTACTGATGAGCGTGGAAGGGTTCAAGCTTTATGGGGAAGCTTTTCAACGCAGGTATGTAATTTTGAACTGCTGCTCGGAGTTGCTGACTGGATAAACTTGTTTTAAGTCCTTCCTTCATTCTTTCCAGCTCAAGTATAGCTCGAGTTCATCAGAAGAGCACCAATTTGTCCGAGGTATACCAATTTATACAATAAGCCAAATCGTTGACAGGATGACTTCTGGCACAGGGGGACCACCTCTTCTTATAAATGGTTTGCAAAGACCTATGCCATGCATAAGAATATTAGAAGTAGAACTTTACCCTACTTTGCTTTCCAAAGCTCGAAGTTTTGGACTAAGTGATGCATGGATCCAGGTAATCTGCTACTTCTGTAGGTTTCTTTTTCTGTCGTTTATGTTCTTGTGTTTCTCTTATCCATTTCTTGAATGATATGTGTTTTCTTATAACAAAATTTACTTTGCCTAAGACACAGAAACTTGGTCTACTTCCTTTAAAGCTCTTTTAACATCTGGGTCCATATGTGCTAGATGTGTCCTCACTCCGTTAAAGGCTAGTTGCAACTCCCAAGAAAAATACAACCCAAGCTGTAAATGGATCGATAATTCTAAGGTTACTCGGTGTACTTGGTCTTCAATTTCATCATGAGTGTATCTGCGTATGCGACTTTTGTATCATAGTACAAGTGTATGAGCAAAATTTGTTCGGAATTAGCTGGATGTGATGTTTATGGATCTGGATACAATCATGGACATCTCTGGTTGCCACTTGGTTAATCTTCCAACCAACATTTACTTGATTGACATGTTGACCCCCCAACCCACAAAGATTAATTCCTACTCCCAAGTAGAATTCAACTAAAGCTTGAAGCTGGTAAATGAGATCATCAATTATACAATTACTTATTGGGCATGTGTCATGGAATTCGTGCATGGGCATATATATCTATCTGCCTGTAAACTGTATCATGTGTCTGGTAAATTGCAACTCCCAAGAAGAATACAACCCAAGCTGTAAATGGACGTCTTATTGCTCAAATCATTTGTCTCTTAATTTTATGTTACCTGAAATTTAGAAGCTCTATATTGATGTTTATGCATGTTATTAGCTTTAGTCCCACTCAACTGTTTCTAAAGGATATCTTTTGAATAATCTTAGGCTTTTCATGTGATCTTAAAGAATTCCAGATATTCTTGCCAAGATGGTTTATAAGGGGTGAGCACAGTATGTGAGTTGGGCATTTCTTAATAGTTGACATATCTCATTTAGGCCCTTGTGAAGAAGGATCCTAAGAGACGCCAGGTTTTGCGAGTTAAAGGTTGCTTTGCTGGCTCAAAAGCTGAAAACTTGTTGGAACAAGGGGACATGGTCTTAGCAATTAATAAGCAGCCAGTTACATGCTTTCGTGACATTGAAGATGCATGCCAATTGTTAGACCATTCCAGTCCCGATGATGGAAGACTAGATTTGACAATCTTCCGTCAGGTTAGCGAGAAGCTATTTGGCATTAGCTTTACTTTTTTTAATTTCTCTCCACTTATTTGATCAGTAGGACTTTGTTATCATCATCAAGTACAAGAATTCATGGCTTAGATTCTTATTAAGTTGTCTCATGGTTTCTCAGGGAAATGAAATTGAACTACTTGTGGGAACGGATGTAAGGGATGGAAATGGAGCCAAACAGGCAATAAATTGGTGTGGCGGTATTCTCCAAGACCCTTATCCAGCTGTACGTGCACTTGGGTTTCTGCCTGAAGAAGGCCATGGAGTATATGTGGCAAGGTGAGGAGACACTAGAATGTTGTAAAAAATTAAAGATGACAGGAGGGCTTCTGATCCATTTGCTTCTCAATTCTTAAGTTTTCATTGCCATGTACTATTAATATTACATGTTTTCTTTTAATCTGCTATACTTCATCTGCAATCTCTAGTCATCAAGTAGTTAGTAACTTTTGCTCTAGCTGACCTAATTGTGCCTTGTGAATTTTCTTTGTTGACTGTTTTGTCACATAGGCTAATTAATGCCTATTTCTCAGGTGGTGTCACGGGAGTCCTGCACATCGTCATGGTCTCTTTGCTCTTCAATGGATAGTTGAAGTCAATGGAAAACCAACTCCTAACCTGGATGCTTTTGTCGATGTGACTAAGGTCTGTCTTTTATTCATTGAGAAACTCCGCAAGAATTTATTTTGCATGAAGATGTACTAATCGCGGCTTTAGAAATCAACTAGAGATACATTTATTTTCAAATGTGGTTCTAGCAAGCTTTGTTAATGATTCTCAGTTAACAAAGAAAATCTATATTGGATTTTGCTGTGGTCCTTGTTTTTTTACATATACTTAATTGAGTTCCTTACAGGCAATAGAGCATGGAGAGTTTGTTCGTGTACGAACAGTTCACCTGAATGGGAAGCCTCGAGTGCTCACGTTGAAGCAGGATTTACACTACTGGCCAACATGGGAACTCAGGTTTGATCCTGAAACTGCAAGATGGCGACGCAAAGTAATCAAAGCATTGGATTTTGGTGTTCTGTGAACTATCTCAGCTGATTCTTTAAAGCATTTGCACTACTCTGTAATTCTTGTACTGTTGGTATTTAAAGCTGTCATTGTGTACGTGAATCTTAATGAACTAAAGGTATATGGATTTGATGCCTATATGTTGTAAAATAACCAAAAATAATAAATTACAGAAATTGTAGAGTAAGATAAGAGGCATAAGGCAGTAAGTTAATTATATGCTCTAGAATGCCTATTGTGTACCTGATTTGTTTAAAATATGAACTTGGGAGGGGTTTTAGCCTCTGTTAACTGGTGACTCCCCAGTTTGCTCACTTGGGTGAAAGTTCAAATTTTCTGCTTAACAACATTGTGTAATTTAGGCGACAATATTACACCAGATTGCTTATCATCTCATGATTTCTTTTTCTATTTATGATTTCTGACACTACGCGAACTGTTTAACCGTCTCAGATCTAGGCAAGGATGTTCAATCCCCAGCTGACGTTTATGTGTTTTATTAGTTACGCATGTTCAAATTGTTTTGATTAAACATATTCATGAAATACTTGAAATCCGGAAAAGATGGCTGCTAATCGATTTAACCAAACAGAACTCTTCATATAGGTGCATTCATATGGTAATTGGCAACTATAGCGGCATCCATAAAATGGTGGAGGAGAAGCATATAAGCTCCTTGACTTGACGGTTTATTAATGTCTTGCATTTTAGCCATGCAACAGAAGTAAAAGTTAACATTAGGATCATTAATGTAAGAAAAGGGCTGAATTTTCTGGTCATGGCTTTGTTAGAATGCAGTATGACTTATGGAGGATACTTTGTGTAGATACATATAAATAAAGGACAAGGGTTGATGAGAAATGGCCGTAGTGATGACAGATTACAAGGAATTTAGCTTCTTGTCAGTTGTCACCTATATGGTTGGTCAAATTAATTGAATTGGTATTGGAAACTTTGAAAAACAAATCATTGCATGAACGTAAATCTGAATGAATCGCTTGTTGTTTAAAGCATCTTTAGATGACATTGTGTAATTTAAGGGGTACTCTATGCTAAATCAGCTGTTATCTACAAGAAGTTTTTCTATGTATCTAACAAAAAGAAAAGAAGGTAAAATAATACTGTATAGTCGCTCTCAAAATAATAGCCGAATATCTCTCTCTCTATATATAGTGTTATAATTACACTGGTATCCAAAAGCAGGGGGAAGCTACACTCTTCGTCGGAGAATTACACTGAATATATAGGTAAAATATTAGGTTTTAGAAGTATATAATATATAAACACCCTTTGTTTGGGATTCTTTTTTACATCTTTTAGGTTTGAACACCTTAGGGAAATTCCTGACTTCCCACTGTCCAAAAGCATATGGGGAGTACTATACAAATTATATATTGGCATATGAAGTATAAAAACTATACTTCGATCTTCCTTCCCTTCCAAGTGCATGTTACGTCCAGCAACAGTCTGTATGGGGGTCAGAGGGTCCTATGCACTTTTGTGCAGAACAGTAACCATTTAACTACCATTAGCTACACGGCCCTGTCTAATATTTTTATGCAACAACTATTGCATCTGCGGGTTGAATACGCCACTATGAATAATAAGGCCCAATATAATCCCATTCAGTACTAACTTTACTAGAAATCAAAGACATGGCTAGGAACATTCATACTCTTCATCTTTATAACAAACTTTCTTTATTTCCTCCTTCTATAACTTTTTTTGTAACAATTCTATTAGTGTTATCCATATTCTCTATGGTGGCCTTTTTATGTGGAGTTGGTGCTCACAAGAGGGAAAAGGAGAAGAAAAAGAGTGTACATTTGGGTGGTAAAAAGCCAGTTGGAAGGTTAGAGAGCAACATAAGTAGTACTAAAGCTCTATTGATGGCCAAAATGATATCTTGGAAAAAAGAGCAAGATGTCGTAGATGATAATCAACCAAAGGAAAATTGGGAAGATGAGAATGCACTGTGGAAAAGAACAATTATTAAAGGAGAAAAATGCAGACCATTGGATTTTTCAGGCAAGATTTCATATGATGCTAAAGGAAATATGGTGTTGGATTAATTCATGGCTTCTGCTTTGTTTTTCTCTTTTATACTATTTTTTTTTGGGGTGTGGAAGGAAGTGATATAAGGGTGTTATTTGTTCTCTTACTTTTTTCTTTATTTTCGATTTTTTGGATTTTGTTTTTGGTGATTGTAATCTGTAAGCATGGTTGATCTCGTGACTTTTATAATATTGTTAACATCCGGGGATAACAAGCTTTGGTACTTGCCACCTAAAGGATCACTTCATGTCTGTATCTGTGAAATCGAGAATTTAGAGGGACATTTCGTTCGAAGTATATGAAGTTTTAATCTTTCTCTAAAATTTTGTGTTACTTATATAACATTGGTTTTTTTTATATAAAATTCTGCATAAAAATATAATATTATCTATAATTCACATAATATTTAGTTTTTGGATCAAATTTCCCATAAGTATCAAAAACTCTTTTAATTTGAGTGCCCGTATGGATTACTAAAGAACTTGGTTCTTTATCATGTTTCTTAAGCGTAAAGTAAATAAGCAATAAAATGAACACATTGATTTTTACGTGGGAAATCACCTGACTCAAAAGGTGCAAAAACTACGAGCTACCACGTAGGATTTTCAACTCCAACTCCTCTAGAACAGTGAGCCAAAATAAATTAATTATAAGACTGTAATTAATACTCTCCAGTACTCCCACTACTCCTATTTTATTCACAAGTTACTCGAACTTGTAAAGCAAAACACTCACTCCAACTCATTAATTATTTTTGACACTTCATACAACTCTATTTCCTAAAACACATTCACTAGACTTACTCAGGCAGAATACAATGCAAGCACTCGACTCGAGTAAACAACTTATGACTCTTTTGTTACTGTATAAAAGGATAATTCAGAAGTCCAAAGTCGATCATATTTAAACACTTACAGTCGTACAAGTATCCTTTCTCCCGAGGAACTGGTTCTTCAGAACAATTAAGCAGCTACATTAAGGATCTGGTTCTTTGAACACTTACTCATACTTTGTTAATCATCAAAACTTTAATACTCAACTAAAAACAAACACGATATTTTATATGTGAACATAGTCTATGCACTATTTTATGTGGACATAATGAAAGATAATAATACATAGAGGCAGATCCAGGATTCAAATTCTATGGGTTCAATATTTGAATTTTTTTAGTCTTGAACCTATTATATTTTTAAAATTATGTGTTCATAGCTACTATTTGTTATAATATTAATAAATTTTTACACATAAATTATGCTCCGCATCAAAAGTATTGGGTTCAGATGAACCGATACCATACCCTGATAATACGTGTATCAGTAATACATTTATAAGAGTATCTAAAGAAAAAATAGCTCTTAAATTAGGAAATTCATATACAACAATCATGTACTATTATTGATCACCACTAATAATTCATATAATACTATTATTCACTGCATAACAATCTTTGCATTATATAAATCCATACATTATAATCCGTGACAAGATCGTGAACTAGACAATTCTAAAACCTAGAGTGGAGCTCGTTATTGTAAGTGAATATTTAGTTACGAAAAGTAAAATAACTGAGTCACAAGAGAATTTATCTATCATATCATATGTTGCTCTGATGGGGATAGACCAACAGAACAGAGTTGGCTACTTTTTGCATATTCAAGCTAACAACTTCTGGTTAGGGGTGTACAAAGGAAACCGACAAATTGCACCAACCCGATAATCCGAGTCAAACCGAGAAAAAAAATTCGACTATGGGTTGGTTTGATTTGGTTTGGTGTTGGAAAAAAAAACTCGACCATAATTGGTTTGGTTTGGTTTTAA
>MU720480.1:28769-44223 GCA_026770625.1 Nicotiana glauca | reverse complement strand
GCAGCTTTTGGACCACATCAGTAGTATATTGATCGGGAGCTGACTTCCGTCCAGGGACTTACGAGGTAGCCCAGCTGGCGTTCGCAGGCCGAAGTCCCTTTCCATATTTCAGTTTGTTTTCATTGTACCGAGACAGACATTATGTATTTTCTATTCAAACTTGTTTGTAGAACTCTTTAGTGGTTCACGAGATAGCGTCTCCAGTCTTGGGTAGAAAAATATTAAGCTTCCGCATTTTGAGTTTTCAGTTATTTATGTTATAAAAGACTTCCGCTTTTATTTGAAGACTCGTTATTTTATTATTGTTGTGTTGTTACCCGAAAATGTTTAAATGCTTAGCTTGCCTAGCTCCAACAATAGGCGCCATCACGACTTCCGATGGTGGAAAATCCGGGTCGTGACATTTCTATATGATATGAAGAGAATGAGAAGGAAATATGATTTGTAAACTCCTTGGAACGTTGGCTCGATTTTTTTTTACTTGATTATAGAGTAAGAAATGAACGTAAAAGAAAGAGATGTGATTATTCCCTTACCGGGACGAGTAAATTATGGTTGTTGCTCCCTTGCCGGGAAATTTAACTGCTTAGCGTATTCTCCCTTGCCGGAAAACCATTATAAACTATGAATTGGGATCGTGTGGCACGCCGACCACTTATATATTGTGAAATGGGATCGTGTGACACGCCAACCACTTATATATGCTGAAATGGGATCGTGTGGCATGCCGACCATCTAGATATATTATGAAATGGGATCGTGTGACATACCGACAACTTATATATTATGAAATAGGATCGTGTGGCACGCCGACCACTTATATATGCTGAAATGGGACCGTGTGGCACGCCGACCACCTAGAGATATTATGAAATGGGATCGTGTGGTACGTCGACCACTTATATATTATGAAATAGGATCGTGTGGCACGCCGACCACTTATATAGATTATGAGAGCTGATGTAGTTTGTGTTTACTTCTGATAAGTTGTTTTCCTCTGTATTTCCCCTACGCATGTACCTCCTCATTTTAATTGGTATTTTTCTGCTGTTATTTCGATGCACTTGTATATATATCTGCACAGGTTATTTTTTTGGTAGGTCCTGTCTAGCCTCGTCACTACTTGGCCGGGGTTAGGCCAGGCACTTACTAGCACATGGGGTCGATTGTGCTGATGCTACAATCTGTGCATCTTTTTGCACAGATTCAGGAGCAGCTTTTGGACCACAACAGTAGGATATTGATCGGGAGCTGACTTCAGTCCAGGGACTTACGAGGTAGCCTAGCTGGCGTTCGCGGGCCGGAGTCCCTCTCTATGTTTTCAGTTTGTTTTCATTGTACCGAGACAAACATTTATGTATTTCTCTTCTGACTTGTTTGTAGCACTCTTTAGTAGTTCGTGAGATAGCGACACCAGTCTTGGGTAGAGAAATATTAACTTCCGCATTTTGGATTTTTAGTTATCTATGTTTTAAAGACTTCCACTTTTATTTAAATGATTCGTTATTATTATTATTGTTGGGTTCTTATCGGAAAATATTTAAATATTTGGCTTGCCTAGCTCCGACAGTATGCGCCATCACGACTCCCGATGGCGGGAAAAATCCGAGTCGTGACAAAGATATACTCTTCTTTTACTTTATTTAGTTCACTCATTAACATAAAAAATTATTATACTAAAAGTTATTATTACTCTTTTCCTACTATTCAACGTTAACGAAAATTATTTTAACCTTTTAATTTCTTAGGATTAACTATCTATCTATCTATACTATATTAAAAGCACGAAGGCCTTAGCGAATTGTCGTTCGCCTTTTTTGACCTTTAACATTTGATTTCATAGTAGACGAAGTAGTCATTTAATAATTACTAATATTTAGGAGTAAATATTAATTATTATTTTTATATTAAGGAATAGATAATTAATTACTTCCCTAATATTTATGATTCCTTTCCTTTTAGGTTTTGAAGTCCTTTTTTTTCTCATAGTTTAAATTGTTTACGCATTCCTTTTTTAAAACTTATTATTACATGTAAACTTTTCGCCCACTTACAGTTTTTTTTTAAATTTAGGAGTCCTTTTTCCGCATGAGAAAAAATTGTCTCTTTTAACTATGGAAATACAAAAAGACGTCATATTTGTGAACTTGAAATCACAATCTTTGAATGCTCCCCTCCTTTCTTTTTCCTGGAGGAGAAAGAAATTACTTTTTTATTTGATAATGATTATGTTTATATTATAATTGACATTACAAAAAATATACTATTGATATGCAGGTTATCTTAGGAATATTTTCTATGTTTAAATAAAGTATAAGCAAATTAATAATGTGGATGTTTGATAGATTCAAAACCCGTCAACTGCAAGTAATATAATTTTAGCTATTGATGTTTACTACATAAAAAAAATAACATTTGGAGGCATCCAAAATAGACACATGGTTATCTAATTGGACAAGAAAAAGAAAGTTTTTTCCAAGACGAAAAAATAGTGATTTTTTCTTTTGTAATCCGTTGGAAATAATTTCTATATTATTTCTTATTGATTAAATAAATTAAACAATTTGCATTGTTGTTGCGGGAAGAATAAGAGGAGATGTCTTTTGTTAGTTAGTTGATCCTCTTAATATCCTTTAAAATGGGTACAATTTCCTATCCATGATTAGTACTTATCATGTGACGACCCTACCTGTTTTTAATTAATTTTGTGCTTCTGAAGCCTCGAAAATCTTATTTAGAGTCGCCTCAATTTGCGTGCGTAATCCGGGCGCGTAGCCGGAAAGCTTAAATGTGAAATTATGTGAAAAATGCTAAGTTTTGATATTAAAATGAATAAATTTGACTTTGGTCAATATTTTGGGTAAACGGACCCGGACCCATGATTTGACGGCCCCGGAGGGTCGTAAAAAAATATGGGACTCGGACGTATACCCGGAATCGAATTTCGAGGTCCCGAGCCCGAGAAATAAATTTTTTAAAAGAAATTATTTTTCTGAAATGTTTAAGAAAATTGGAAATAAAATTTGATTTGAAAGCGACGGGCCCGTATTTTAGTTCCGGTACCCGGTACAGGCCTTATATATAGTTTAAGTCCTTTATGTGAAGTTTGGTTAAAATCGAACGCCGTTTGACGTGTTTTAGACTTGAAATCCTAATTTTGGAACTTGATGAAGTTTTGGAAAAAATGCTTTGAATTTGAGGTTTAATTTGTTGATAATAATGTCACTTAGGCGATTTGATCGCACAGTTAAGTTTGTATGATGTTTATGAGTTAGTACGTATGTTTGGCTTGGAGCCCCGAGGGCTCAGGTGAGGTTTGGATAGGTGTCGGAGTGTTTTAAACTTAGAAAAATCTAGATTTTTCTGATGCAACTGGTGTTCAGGGATTTAGTGCTATGCGATCGCATAATAAGTTTCGCGATCGCATAGTGTAAAACTTCAGGGTCCCGTTTTGTTGTATGCGTTCGCATGCATCTTTCCGCGGTCGCGTAAGGTTAAGTCTGAGAGGTCCTTCTTTTGTTCTATGCGATCGCACTGTCTACTCTGTGATTGCGATGTGTTAGCCCCCAACCTTCCTTTCCTTCTATGCGATCGCATGGTATAGTTTGCGATCGCAATGCTCAGTCCCAGTTATTATATGCGATCGCATCCTTTGGTCCGCGATCGCGTAGGCCAAATTCCCCCAGTTATTTTAAATGTTCAGAAACAGTAGCCATTCGGGATTTTCATAAAACTTCTCAAACTCTTTCTTCTCTAAGGTTCTAGGGCGACTATTGAAGCATCCTTTCACCATTAACTCGTGGGTTGGTAATCTTTAACTTGTTTTCTTCATCTTCCATCAACATCTATTAAAATCCTAGGCCTAAAATATGTGATTTAAGGTAGAAAATTGGGTATTTGGGTAGAATTAGGGCTTTTTGATTTTTCTTGATTTAGACCTCGTTTTTGGGGTCGAATTTGAAAATAAATTATATATTCGGGCTCGTGGGTGAATGAGTGATTTGATTTTGGTTCGAACCTCGTATTTTGACCAAGCGAGCTTGGGTCGATTTTTGAGTTTTTGGGAAAAATAATGAAAACACTATAATTAGGCATTGGGTTCGCATTGTTTAGCATTTATTGATGTATTGAAGTCATTATTATATAGATACAATTGATTTGGAGCCAAATTCGAGAGGAAAGACGGTTATTGAGGATTGATTTGGTCTTGGAAGTTTGAGGTAAGTGTTTGGCCTAACCTTAGCTTGAGGGATTAGAAGTTGAGTCCTATTTGCTGTGTGGTAATTGTCGAGTACGACGTATAGGCATGGTGACGAGTATCTATACGTTGGTGTCTAACATGACCGTGAGTCTTTAAATTGTGAATATCTTGATTTCGTTGTATTTCTCTTGCCTTGGTGATGATTCTTATTTTTTGTGAAAAGCTTGTGAAAGAAAATTGTGACCTATGAACATCGAGGAGCATTGGCTCAAGTTATATTATAACTGTGAATGTATATGAAAGGGTTGAACTCTTTGGAGCATTGGCTCAAGTTGTAAAGTGAGATATGAAATAAAAGTGAAAGGAAGAGAAAAAGTACTTAAATTGTTCCCTTACCGGGATATTATTGCTTATTGACTATTTTTCCTTGCCGGGACGTTGAGATTATTGATGCGATACCCTTGCCGGGATTTAATTATTTAATTGTGTTCCCTTGTTAGGATTTTTATTATTATTTTGTTTATTCCCTTGCCCCTTGTTTGTGATTGTTGTTTGAGTGAGGAAGAGTGTTAAAGCACAAAGGGTGATGTCGTGCATTGTTTGTTTATTGTGAGGAAAGAGTGTTAAAACACGAAGGGTGATGCCATGCATTGTTTGTTTATTGTGAGGAAAGAGTGTAAAGCACCAAGGGTGATGCCGTGCATTGTTTTCTTATTGTAAGGAAAGAGAGTAAAGCACGAAGGGTGATGTCGTGCCGCACGATGTACCATTCCATGGCGATTCTATTGATTATATGTGAGGAAAGAGAGTAAAAGCACGAAGGGTGATGCCGTGCCACACGATGTACCATTCCATGCCTATTATATTGATTCTTATGGTGAGGACGAGAATAAAATCACGAAGGGTGATGTCGTGCACTTGTCCCCGATCCCTGATTCTTGCTGGTAATTGAGTTATGTTGAGTTGTTCTTTACGTTTATTTTACTGGTTTCCTGTGGTTACGTGACTTTATGGTGATGTCATTGAATCCTTTGCCCTAATTGCTTTGTAATTGTTGTTTGGGTGAGGAAGAGCGTAAATCACGAAGGGTGATGACGTGTATTGTTTTGGTGAGAGAGTGTAAAAGCACGAAGGGTGATGTCGTGCACTTATTACCGTTTATTATGATTTCTTGTTATTATCAGATCAAGAGCATTAATTGTCTTATTCCACAATTACTGTGATACTTACGTTGACATTTCCTTTATTGTATTACTTGTTATTATTGGATCAAGGTATCCTTGCACAATATTACGCCTTGAATTTATGCTATAATTGCTACATGTTTATGTGTCTTAATTGCTACTTGATATTTAGTATACTAAATTTTAAATTGCCTAATTGTTCTTAATTGCTACTTGTCATTATTTATTTTCCTCAGTGATTCATAATTTTTGTGTACTTGTTGTCTTATGAAATCGTATTGATTGTTGCGTTTGTTGGAGTAAATTTCATTTGGAAGAACTGTTGATATAATGAAATGGGAGCGGCTGACACACTTACCACAAGATATGAGAAATGGGATCGGGTTGCACGCCTGCAACGAGTTGTGAACCAAGAGTAAAATCTGCCTTTGTTTTCCTTATCCTTGTTAGAAGTTGAATTTTGGTTTCCTGATAATTCTCTTGAGATTCTGCTTTATCTGTTATTGCTGGAAGCATGTTTCCCCCCATCCCATCCTTATTTGTTTATTTCTACTTTACTTTCCGCTGTATATTATACAACTGCACAGGTTTATTAGGTGGTCTGGTCCTAGACTCGTCACTACTTCGCCGGGGTTAGGCTAGGCACTTACCAGCACATGGGGTCGGTTGTGATGATACTACACTCTGTGCTCTTTTGCATAGATCCAGGTAGCGGACAACAGTAGTAGTTCGGGAGCCAGCTTTCAGTTCACCGAGACACCGAGGTAGCCTTGCAGGCGTCCGCAGGCCCGGCGTCTCCTCTATCTTTATTTATGATCTGTTATCTTTTATATTCGAGACAGACAGTGTTACTTTCTTTCAAACGGTTGTATGTAGTAAATCTTAGTAGTCCGTGAATGTTGTGACACCAGTTCTGGGTAAAGGCATATGTGGAGCTTCCTTATTATTTTGGTTTATTTCGTTTAAGTCTTCCGCTAAATTACGTATTCCGCTGTTGTTTAATTATTTATTTCCTGTTAATTAAATTGATAAAAAGGGATTTACAATAAAAGTAGTTACGAATGTTCAAGGTGTGGCTTGCCTAACTTCTACGAGTAGGCGCCATCATGGCCCTCGAGGGTGAAAAATTCGGATCGTGACATTAAATTATATTATAAACAAAATAAATAAAGAAAATAATTAAACAGATCAAAGAAAGAGGAAGTTTGAGGTTTTGAATAATAACGGAGGTGGTCAAAGTTTTTTTATAAACTTTTATACATTCTGATTTATATGAAACATTACCAATTATTCCAACAAAATAATTTATGAAATATTTTAGCATTTTTAAATGAGGTTAAATTTAGCTGAATATAAGTAGGTTTCTTAACTACAATTATGGCTTTGCATTTTGATTTCAAATTTGTTTACAGTATATAGTGATTTTTAGTTATTTGAGATTTACAAAGTATTTTCATTTGTTTTTTTTTCGGGAACATGTCATTCGTGGATAATTTTTACCTAATGGATTGTTTACTATTTGAAAAAGAATTCTTATAGAATAAGAATATAAGTATAGTTAAATATTTAAAATCTGGTACTAGGTAATACTATTGACATACTAATGTGATTTGAACAATGACACTTCAAAATCAAATACACACTTCCAATTCTTATTCCACTCATTGAAATAAAATTTAGGTTGAATTATTGACTGATAATTGAGTATTTATGTTGGATAATTTTTGTCATTATAAAGTTAATTATACGCGACCAACATTCATCATTTTCAAGAACTTATACTTTAATTTTATAATACAAAGATAAATTTTAAATAAGTTTTTACTCATTGAAATAGGGTACACGCGCAAAGCGCGTACACTAATACTAGTATACTATATTAAAAGTACGAAAGCCTATCGAAATATCATTCGATTTTTTTAACCTTAGTAGGTGTGTTTTAAGTTGGATATAATTGTAATTAGTACTAAATTTTTATTTTTAAGAAAAACCAAAAACTGCCGACTTTTTATTTAACTTGTATTTAGGTTTAGGAGTCTTTTGTTTTAAGTTGCCGAATATATTTAGGTTTACTCTTTCTTTAGGATAGGATCCTTTATTGTGTGGCTTTTTTATGTTTAAGATTCTTTAATTTATTTATTTATTGCTTAAGATTTTTACGTGCATCTTTTTTGTGTGTGCAGGTATTCATAAGTTTCAGTTAGTGCTGCAAATCGCAAAAATTGCAGATTGGTGCAAACAGGTTAGTAATATTTTACTAAAGAATAATATTAGATCGTAGAAGATTTTTTTTCGTGATTGCACATGCTTGATTAATTTAATATAATTCTTATTTAACTAGGTTTGATGGTATTTTAATATTTTGTTATTTTTTATGTTGCAAATTGCATTACAGATTGATGCAAACAGGTTTATATTTCATTAAAGAATAATGAACGCCAAAGATTTTTTTTTTCATAATTACAGAAGCTTGATTAATTTTGCTATGTAGTTATTCTTTAACATTTTTTTTTTATGGTTTTTAATATTATATTATTTTTTATGTTAAGTAATCAACAATTTTTGAAAAATTTATTGCAACGGGGGAAGCTGCAACAATGACTTGCCAACAAAGCAAATAAGGGTAGAAAAAAGCAATTGTCTTTATGCAAGACACTCCGAAAGATTTCAAATTTTTGGTATGATCCTAAACTTAATTCAAACTTTTGGTAGGATCTTGAATTACTTTTAGGCATTGACGATGGGTATATATAAAATTCAAAATAGATTTCATTTAGGAATTTTTACCTCCTATAGCAAAGGTTAACACCTTATTTATTTTAAATAAATATCATTTAAATAAATTATATTCTATAGATACCTTTTAAGGTTTATAGCAAAATCTTTAATTTTGGCTAACTCCTAGCCCTAAGCCACTAAATACGCTAATCACTTACAATGTTTTCTTTCTATCTCTACTTTGATACATCTCATTCTCTTCCCTTATCCCATTAAAATTTCCGATTCTCTTCCTCTTCTCTGTCTCCCACCGATTCTTTTCCTTTGATAAAACAACCAAAGTCCTTACGAAATATTCGAAGACCAAGAGGAGTAAGCGATCAAGAAAACAAGGTCATACAATTCAAGCGATTGAATATCCCTTTGCTGATCAAGAAAACAATAAGCATGGATTTCTCAGTGGTAATCGATGAAAAAACTAAAAATTTTTAAAAATATTTGGGCTCCCTTCGCCATCGTTCTTTCGTGGAATGCTTGACGTGAGATCAAGGAAACAATAAGCACGGATTTCTCAATGGTAATCGATGACAAGGCCTCAATCGAAATGGAATACGATATAGTAGACCGGATACTTGGTGGATTATTTCGTTGCTCGACGACGGATTCGTCGAAAATTAGGGTTTGTTCTAGAACAAAGACGACGGAGTTTGGGCTGAGCAACTTGATTTTGTGTTAATATATTTCAATATATTTCAATGTATCACGATGTATTTTCATGTATTTCATGTATTCATTGTCTTTTTTTCATTGTAATTCAATGTATCTCGTTGTATTCCATGTATTTTATTGTATTCACTGTCTTTTGTTTCATTGTATTTCAATGTATCCTGCTGTATTATATGTATTTCATTATATGCACTATCTCGCTATATACCATGAATGTATTCATATATTTTTTTTTAATTAATATAATTTATGTATTCAGATGTATTATATATTTTCTGAAGATTGCTATGTTTTTGGGGTATTTTTTGGTCGAGAATCTTCTTTATAACTGAAAATACAAAATTTGTGTGTTATAATTGAGTTTGTTGAGTTATATTAGGAGTCTATAATGTTAATTGATTCACATTTCATTTTAAAAACAGTGTAATCCCTTATTTCACGCCATGAATATAGTCGAATACAGTTAAATACAATAATCTGTCCAGCTATAATCCCATGTTCACACCATAAATACAGTCGAATACACTCGAATACAGCAACTGATTAGCTGGACTTCCCAGATTCACGCCTATTTTTGCTACTGTATTCATGAATATAATAGCTTAAATACATCAAATACATCTTATAACCACACAAAATAATGACTAATTACTACCAAAAGATAGTGTTTTATGAAAATTTCTCTAGTATCGGTAGCCGGGACAATAATTGTGCTTTCACTAGACGAGAGACAAAAGAAATTTGATAACAAACTAGAGAAGGAAGCAAGCTTGATAAAGCTATTGAGAGTTGCTGATAATTGAATTATTCATTGATCAGTTACATGATAATTTTGAACTCATGTTTAGAAGTCAAAATTTTCTATTGTTCTAATAAACTCTAAATCTTGAACGAGTATCATTATGAATTCATACTGAGCACTTTTTACATTTTGACCGCAACCTTTTTCCGCCTTTTGGTTATTGGGTGGGAGAAACCGGAGGAAAACAGCACGGGGCACAGCAAAGGGCAGAGCTTCAAGTGATTTGTTAATGCTGTCAAAAAGCAAAGAAAAAAATTACTCGAAACTCCTCTCCTTAAAGTCAAGTGACTTTTAGCTTCTCTGGCGCGCCCAGTTATTTAAAAATTATATAAACTCACAGAATGAATATTCTAGCTAAAAATTAGGCAAAAATTAATAACTTGAATCGAATAAGTAATATATATTTTTTCACGGTTACTCATAGATTTGCAATTAACACAATTAAAAAGTTGAATCTTTTAATCTTTAGTAATTTAAAAATGAAGATTTTCGTCCTATAACTCCTAAAAATGGATAAGTGACAATGTACATATTCTAAGATAAAGTGTATATGTGTTCTTTTTTTGCCTCTAGATCTAATTTGTCAAGAAGTAAATAACTAATATTTTTGTTCTTTACACAAACTCTCAAAACTCGACTTTCTCTAGTATTCTTAATGATTTGATCTTCTGAAAATTGCCATGAAATATCGTGAATTATAAAATACTAATGACATTTTAAATATGTTATATATCATTAGTTTATATATCAAAATTTTCTTTCTTTGTAACTTTCTTCCATCAGCTAACAAATTTTTTTCTATACTAAATAAAATTTCGATTATATAAGGTTAAGTTCTTGGAAACTTAAAAATTCACAATTAATTTCAAAATTTTAAGTATGAATTTATCTAAAATCTATGAAAACTCGGTGTTTCAACATCACGTTACCTTTTAGTGATGCTTGAAAGAGCATTTTATATAGAAAAAGAAAAAGTTCGTCCTAAATTTTATCACTTATTTTTGTATAGTTTTTTTTTCTTTGTGAAAAAATTAGCTGGAAAAAAAAGTAAGTCATCTTCCCTTTGAGGCTTGCTTGGTTATGAAACATTATTTGGCGAAAAATACTCATCTTCATGGATTCTCTTATTCTATACTTAGTAATTAAGATGCATTTTTTATGCAAATTGATGATGTCAAAAATTTCTTCTACTTTTCTAACAAACTGATGGGTTGAGTGAGTAGCTATTAAACTTTGTACGACTTTGATACGTTACCAGTTCAACTAATAAGAGACTCCACGTGGGTAAAAGAAATAGATTGAGAATTTGTGAATTTTAAAATCGTGAATATATTTATTGATCTTTGTTGATTTTTGCATTATAGTATTTGAAAACAGCACTCAATAAGTCGAACAAATAACTAAGAAGAGAGAGAGAGTAGTGGTTGAGAAATATTAATAACACTAACGATTCTTTAACACAAAAATTCAAAAGTAAAATAGTGATTATTGATTTACCATTTAAAAATAGAATATTATTGAAAAAACAATAACTACTGAATATTTAAAATTTGGCATGAGCTAGCATTAATAATTCAAATCAACAAGAGAATAAAGTATTGTCACGATCCAGATTTCTCACCATCGGAAATCGTGATGGCGCCTACTGTAGGAGTTAGGCAAGCCAAGCATTTAAACATTTTCCGATAACAACCCAACAATAATATTATTAACGAGTCATTTAACTAAAAGCGGAAGTCTTTAAAACATAAATAATTGAAAACCCAAAATGCGGAAGTTTAATAATTCACTACCCAAGACTGGAGTCGTGTCATGACCCCAACCCGGTCGTGATGGTGCCCAGCACACTACTAGGCAAGCCCGACCATTTATATCAATAACCCCATTTATTAAACAGATAAAGTTAAGTATCATTTAAGATAAGAACCTGAAATACTGATAATAATGCGAAAAGTCTAACAAAATACCAAAACAGCCTAACTAGGACCCGGTGTCACGACCATGAGCCTCTAATGACGACATAATATCCTACTACAAAGTCTGTTTAATACTGAAAATGCGAAAATAAAGGATAAAGATAGAGGAGAGAATCATCGGCTGCGAACGCTCTGCAGCTACCTCAATTACTCCCAGAAAGAACTCTGGTTCAACTGGAATCACTCAGCCTGAGACTGCCCTGGATCTGCACACAAGGTGCAGGGAGTAAAGTGAGTATTTCCAACTCAGTGGTAATAGACATAACTAAAGTCTGAAAGTAAGAAAACACAGGAAATACACAAGGTACTCTATATCTAATAGTTCATATCTAAAACAGTGGAAACATTATACAACAATTAATACGGTTAAGGAATAATGCATGACAGAATGCAACACATATAACGGTACAATCCAGTACCCGCTGCAGCGTGCAACCCGCTCCACTTATTTAACGTCGACGACGCTCACTGGGGGTGTGTACAGACTCTGGAGGGGCTCCTACAGCCCAAGCGCAATATCAGGAGGTATTGGCATAAAACAGGCTCTCGGCCTCAATATCAATATATATAATAATCGCTACGGCGTGTAGCCCGATCCATATCAAGGAAACATCCTCACCACTGGTTCCCCGACCCATCTCAGTCAAATAAGTCCACAGCCAATCTGGCGTGACATACTATAGGGATCTCAACCTTCATATCCTTTTCATTTAAGGTTCATGTATAAAACACAATTATTATATTATTTTTTTAATATTTAAAAACATGACTGAGAATTTATGTTATGCACGCAAGTGAGGAAAAATACATAAAGATCCCCTAAGGATTCTACAGGTCGGCACAAGGCCCCAAACACGACAATACGCCCAATTCACAGTAACAAGGTATGCGTTTCAGTCGCCAATATAGTAGGATTTAACACTCGGGATGGACTAAGTCTCAATCCCCAACAGTATACGACCCCGCACTCATCGTGGAATGTGTTTCACGCCTCAATATAGCATTACGATGTGAAAGTCTGGGGTTTCAAACCCTCAGAACAGCAGTTACATCAATTACTCACCTCGAACCGGCTAAAGACTAGCCCACCAAGCCTCTTCCTCTAGAATCAACCTCCTCGCGCGTCGAATCTAGTCAAAACCACAATGAATACATCACAATAGGCTAATGGAACATAACTCAATTGA
Organism: Nicotiana glauca; assembly: GCA_026770625.1. NCBI lineage: Eukaryota > Viridiplantae > Streptophyta > Magnoliopsida > Solanales > Solanaceae > Nicotiana > Nicotiana glauca. The sequence continues at coordinate 31,429 of MU720480.1, read as the reverse complement.
AAGAACTCGAAAAATACTAAAAAACACGAAGTTGGCAAAACCCGAGCCCCGGGCCCACTTCTCGAAAAATTACGAAATTCACATCTTCTGAATCTTCATCTCGCCACGAGTCCGTACATATAAAATTTATCAAAATCGGAGTTCAAATGCCCCTTCAAATTCTAATTTTTCATTCCCAAAAGCCAAGCCCTAACTTCTTCAATTTTTACCCAATTTTCAGAGAATTAATGGATGATTCTTCAATTAAATGATGTATCTAGGCCACGAGACTTACCTGCAATCACTTTCCGTCGAAATCCCCTTCAAAATCTACCAACAAGCTCTCAAGGTGGTGTAAAAATGGTAGAAAAAGTGATGGGTTCGCGACTGAAATATTATAAAAAACCCCTTTCTAGTCGCCCAGTTTTCCTTCTACGCGAACGCGTGGGTCCTCCCGCGTTCACGATGACCAAAAATCCCCGGGCCTTCTTTTACTCTACGCGAACGCGATGCATCACAGCTCCAACCTACACGAACGCGTAGCCATTACGCAAACGCGATGAACAACTTCTGCCCCCTTCAATCTAACTCTACATGTTCGCGACCATTGACACGCAAACGCGAAGGCTTAAACTTGCCTGCACTGCTGTTGCATTTTCTGCAACACTCAAGTCCCAAAAATCCTTCCGTTGATCACCTGGAATCACCCCGAGGCCCCCGGGACCTCAACCAAAAATACCAATCTGCTCCAAAATATCATACAAACTTGTTCCAATCATAAAAACACATACAACAACACAAGAATCATCAAATTACCACGGATTCAAGCTTAAATTTAACTAAAACTTTCGAAACTCACACNCCAACCCTCAGATCAAAATCTCACCTATCAACCGGAATCCACCAAAATTCAAACTTCGCCAATTCAAGCCTAATTTTACACCGGACCTCCAAATTCAATTCCGATCACTCTCCTAAGTCATAAATCATCCCCCGAAGCTAACCGAACCAACGAAACTCACATCCGAGCCCTCTAACTACATAGTCAATATCCGGTTGACTTTACCGCAACAAGCTTCCTTCTAAGAAGCTAAGTGCCTCATTTCCAGCTAAAACCAATCCAACTCTATCCGATCAACTCAAACACTGATATTAAATCATAGAAGGACATAATATGGGGGAAACGGGGAGGTAACTCACGTGACGACGGGCCGAGTCGTCACAAGTCGCTACCTCACGACCCACTAAAGAGTGCTACAAACAAGTCTGAATAGAAAATACATAATGTCTGTCTCGATAAAATGAAAACAAACTGAAAATATGGAAAGGGACTTCGGCCTGCGAACGCCAGCTAGGCTACCTCGTAAGTCCCTGGACTGAAGTCAGCTCCCGATCAATACACTACTGTTGTGGTCCAAAAGCTGCTCCGGTATCGTGATCTGTGCAAAAAGCACAGAAGTGTAGCATCAACACAACCGACCCCATGTGCTGGTAAGTGCCTGGCCTAAGTGACGAGGCTAGACGGGACTACCAAATCAACCTGTGCAGTTTAATATATATATATAATAAAAGAAAAGAATACAGAAATTAAACAAATAAGAGGGAGGAAACATACTATGGGGGAGTACAGTTCGGATATAAAGTAAACAATTTAAGCAAAGAAATAGGGCAATAACAATAATTAATGAGAGCAGGAAAATCAACAGTTGTATGGCATCAACATTCGTGCTTCTACTCTCATTCTCACCAAAAGCAATCAAATAAAGTGCATGGCATCACCCTTCGTGCTTTCCCTCACATAACTCTCATATCATGGCACGAAATGATCCTTCGTGCAATTATAATCAAATTAGAGCACGGAATGTCCCTTCGTGCATAAATAATCAAAACATGGCACGTAATGACCCTTCATGCAAATATAATCAAAACATGGCATGGAATGACCCTTCGTGCAAATATAATCAAAACATGGCACGGAATGACCCTTCGTGCAAATATAATCAAAACATGGTACGGAATGACCCTTCGTGCAAATATAATCAAAACATGACACGGAATGACCCTTCGTGCATTATCACTCTTCCTCACCCAAACAGAAATCACAACCAAACGGGGCGAGGGAATAAACAAATAATATGAAATGTCCCGGCAAGGGAAAAATACAATTAAACAGCTAAATTCCGGCAAGGGAGCAACAACAATAATTCTCACATCCCGGCAAGGGAGATAATCAATATACTCAAACCATCCCGGCAAGGGATTAATCATATCTCTTTCTATTTCTTTCATTTCTTACTCAATAGTCTTTTTATCGTTCGAGCCAACGCTCCAAAGAATTTACAATTCATAATTAGTCCTCATACTCTTCACATTGCATAGAGTGCATCAATTAACATGGAAGAGTCATAACAATATCAGGACAAGTACATACAAGGACCCACGGTCATGCTAGACACCAATGTATAGATATTCGTCACCATGCCTATACACCGTACTCGATCATTTAGCAATTAGCAAATAATAACACTCTAATCCTATTCCCTCAAGCCAAAGTTAGATCAAACACTTACCTCAAATGCTCCAAACTCAACTCAAGCCTCTAGTATAGCTTTACCCTTCGAATTCACCACAGAATCACTCGGATCTAGTCACAAATTACTTGAATGTATCAACAAATGCTA
>MU720480.1:3598-27643 GCA_026770625.1 Nicotiana glauca | reverse complement strand
TAGTCTCGCATTTGCGAGCCCCTCACTTCGCAATTGCGATGGGGAACTTCGCATTTGCGAAACTAGGCAGGCCTGGGGACTTTTGCATTTGCGAGTAAAATCCTCGCATTGCGGCCTGTACGAAATTCCTAGACCTCGCAATTGCGACTCGAAGCTCGCATTTGCGAGCTCGCAATTGCGAGTCTCCCATTCGCATTTGCGAAAACCACAGAAGCCAACATACCAGATTTTTCAAAAATGAGAAATGCAATCCGATGCCTATCCAAAACTCACCCGAGCCCTCGGGGCTCCAAACCAATTATGCACACAACCTCAAAAACATCCTACGGACTTACTCGTGCAATCAAATCGCCAAAATAACATCATATACGTAGAATCAAGTCTCAAATCTCAATATTCCTTCCAACTTTTCATCAAACACAAATTTTCCATTTTTAAGTCCGAAACACGTCAAAAGATGTCTGTTTTAAACCAAACTTTACAGATAGCGCTTAAACCATATATAAGACTTGTACCGGGTGTCGGAACCAAAATACGAGCCCGATACCATAGTATTTTAATCAATTTCATTTCCAATTTCCTTAACAATTTCAGAAAAATAATTTCACAGAAAAATTCTCTTCTCATGCTCTAGATCTCGGAATTCGACTCCGGGCACATGCCCGAGTCCCATATTTTTCTACGGATCCTCGGGACCGTCAAATCACGGGTCCGGGTTCCGTTTACCAAAAATATTGACCGAAGTCAACTTTAATCATTTTAAAGTAACATTTTAAAAATTTTCATAGAATGTAACATATAATCTTTCCGGCTACGCGCCCGGACTGCGCACGCAAATCGAGACAACTAAATGTGACGTTTTCAAGGCCTCGGAAGCGCGGAAAAAAAGAGAAATCTGGTGATGACCCTTTGGGTCTTCACAAGTATTTTGTTGTGTTACACATAATTAAGTCTTTGAATTAATTAATTAGCAAAATAATCCAATTTGATTCTTTTAATAATTCATCAAAAATTATTTTTCAAATTGACATAATAGGGGTACATAACTTGTGCCCTTGAAAAGAGAATCAGCGGCGTAAAATTTTTAAAAAATAAGAGATCAGTTATAGTATAATATTAAGAGTCAAATTTATTAAATTGGTATTCATTAATTAATTCAACACTCTTCACTTTCTTAGATTATATTTTATAACTCAACTACAAATTTTTAATATAATATTTATATAATTTTTAAGAAGTTTGTACTAATTGAGTTGGGTGTACGTTACAGTGCAACTCGCGTAACACTACTACTTTTAAATTACGTAAAGTGGTGGTCTACATTTTTTTCATGATTTGACTATGCAAAGAAGGGAATCCATTTTAGCCATGTCTTTTCAATTTCTTTAATCTCATTTGCCTATTTTGGAAAAACATTTCTTTTTCATTAGTTGGTATATTTCTCAATCGTTCAGATGAATGTGCTTGGTCCCATGCAGAAAACGCACTCAAATTCCCCATCCCAAATGAAAAAAAAGTAGAACAATTATATGAAAAAACAACAAAAGAAGGAATTTCATTGGCATAGATCTTTGATATTATTAGGTTGGTGGCTATTTGAGTTTTGACTATTAGAAAAAGTTGAACTGAAGAAAAGATAGATTTGTGGCAGCCTAATTAGTGGATAAGTCATAAGAATGACCTTGGAGTGCTTTTTTATTAATTTTCTTCTAATAAAACTCGAATCAATTTTGTTGGAGTTTTAAGTTATAGTAAACGATTTTTATAGATTAAAGTTATTTATAAGGTAAATAAGAGCATACATTAAGCTTCAGTTATGTGTGGAATCTAGAAAATGATCTTCACATGAGGACTATGCTATACAACCTTCGGGGGCGGAGCTAGAGTACCGGAAGCGAGTTTGGCCGAACCCAGTAACTTTGATTCAAACCTTTATTTGTCTTTAAAAATCTATTGAATATATGCAAATTATTAATTAGAACCCAATAACTTAAAACGATTACAATCCCGAACCCATAAAATTGATTCCTAGCTTCGCCTCTGAATCTTACCTTGTACTCCTGCCAGAGACTGTTTTCACAATTTATATGTTTCTAACAAAGATAGTAGGGGATTCTACTTTACATTTTCATCAAATTTTTCTACGTATCTAAAACCAAACCTATTTGGTGTTTTAAGTTAAAAAAATTGGCGTCAAAATGGTAGCAACTCAATTATTATTGAAACCAAACTTTGAAAGAGTACATGTGATGCGCTAAAAGCTGATTAACTTTTAATTGAAACATTAAAATGTAATGGGCTAAATATGGATTAACTTAACAAGCCTATTCGTCTATGGGCCATGATTATTTGAATTAAGAGTTTAGTTGAGGAATTAGAGTTTGGTGCTTTGATGAAAAATATATGAACTCGATCCAAATTTTGGTGCAAATCTATGGTCTTTTACCATAAAAAAAAATATGCATATTGATGTTACCCTATATCGTTAAGAGGTTTGATTCTTTTTTGTTTTTTAAATTAAAAAATTATAGCGATAGTACTTCATTTAGTGATGTATGTTTAACTCATGTCAACGTTTTGCGAGATTCCTGAGGCTTGAATATTGTTTGGCTCAAAAGTTATCACACAGTTTATGAGTACAAAACAATATACATGAATTACGGGAAAATCATAGCAAATCGTAATAATCCATTAGACCAAATATAAGAAACAATAATAAGAACTCAGAATGAAGAGGAGAAACAATAGAAGCTTTTATTGATAATATTGGTTTGGTCTGCCTCTCCATGAAGAAGTTCAGAGCCTTACAATGTTGTTTCACTTTCCCATAATATGGGTATCTCTGTTTCTCTCCCCGAAGCCCCCTCCTTAGGGTTCACCCTTTTGGTATTTATAGTTGTGAACTTCGTGAGCTGGCAGTAAGTGGCCGTAACCACGCTGGGGTTTCGCCCTTATGGGGGGTGGATGGGTCGTGCCCTCGTTGATCGAACCGGATAAGGGTTAAATAACATTACGAATAAAAGGTCATACCACTTCTTAATTATGGATTAGCTCAAGACGAGATTAACTCCGTTAATTATCGTGGGGTTGGATTCTGACCCATACAGTTAGTCCCTCCGCTTATCGAGATCGTGCTTCGGCCGAGCTTGATGAGCGGACTTCATCGACCGTGGTTTGAGAAACTCGAATAAGGAGGTCGATTGCTGCTTCGGTTGAGGCAGAATTCTCTTTGGCGATGGCCTAAACCTTGTAGAACGTTAGTGCTTTGTTATTATGTCATCAAGTTGCCGTTCGATCAAGATTGAATGCTTCTTCTTGGCGAAGGTACGTGAACTTTTAACTTACTTCGAGCGAGATCGAACTTCATTACGCTCCGACTTTCACATTTGTTTGGGAGCATAACCATCTACTACGGAGGACGGGTCGTCCGTGGAGCGGCCGAGGGGAATACGGGTACGCTTGGTACGTTTTTTTGGCTACGTCCAGAGTTTTGAAGGCGCACAGAATATCTTTTCAGCGTTCGTAGGCCGTCAAAATGAGACGCTGGTGGGTGACTGAGAAGTCGCTTCGTGAAGCCTGTGATAATGACGAATGTTTCGGCAGAACCGAACCATTTTGCGGTTGGTCATGTAGTTAATGATGGCTATTGGGTTTCGCAAAAGCCATTTATGTTGCCTATAAAGGTGGGTTGAGGTATACACTTCTCATATTTTCATTGTTCATCTGAGAGTGATTCTGAAGAAACTTTTTCCTCCTGCTAACTCACCTTCATCTTTCTTTCTTTGATTGTGATAACTTTCGTTTTGTCCACCAAACTTTATTCCTTTCTCGTTAGTGAATAAACAACGGAAGGTAGTTCTTCCCACGATGCTCTTACGATGGGTTTTCCGGTTAATTCTCCGGTAGTTGAAGGGCCATCTCCGGCAATGAGAGGTGCAGAACAGGTAGAGACCGGTGAAGTTCCATCGGTTGACGAGATAGTACCTCGGCCCGGAGGTCCGGTGATTGATTTCACTGCCGATGGTGGGGAGGATCCGGTGGATGAAGCCCCGTTAATGGGGGAAATTGGGATGGCCCGATTACGGGAATAGGGGATCATCCTTACCCATGCAGACATCGTTCTTGCTAGAAGTTAGGAGAGGTCCACACTGACCGCATGGGATACTGCATCTTTTACGCCTATCCCTTCAGGTTGGGGTTTAAGATCCCGCTTCTAATGCTGGTGGTGGATTTCTGTCGTTATTACGGGGTATGCCCGGGTTAGCTCACTCCTTCTCTCTACAAATTGTTGGCAATGTTTATTAAGTATGCAGAACTGGCCGGTAGGGTGGTCACGCTGCAGCATGTGCTCAGCCTCTACGCTCCCCAGAGAGTTCGTTGTACCATGATTCGGGCGTGCCCTCGTGGGTCGAGGGGCCTGACTGTGACACTGGACGATGAGGTCGACCCTCGTTCTTTTGAGCATTTCTTTTACATCAGGACTGATCATTTAGTGGTGTGCCCCACTGGGTTCCTAGAGACTTGGAATCAGGCACGTAAGTTCCTTTATCGTCGAATTCTCTTTTATACTTTTCCTTATGTCTTGTTCTCGTGAGCGTTAACTCGTGTCAATTTTGTAGCCAAAAAGTCGCCATCGGCTCTGTTAGCTGGGATACGCGGATAGGTTGAGGCCGTGCTCCCCCATACCGAGGGGATACACACGTGGGCATCTTTCTGGGAGAGGCATGGCCGTAGGCCTGCTACAGGTGAGAAGTTGATTTCTTCTTCTATTCTTCTTTGATTCAATTTTATTTATCAACTTTGCTTTTCTGTAACAGGGAGGGCGCGCCGTGTCAGGGCCCCTCTGTTGGCCTTCCGACGACCGGGTGCAATTGCTCGGCTTACTGCAGCACCGGTGTCGCGCCACGTACCGAGGGCGGCATCAGTTGAATCTTCAACGGCTCCTTCTCCACCATAGGCCACACTTTGGGACGAGGGGCCGTCGGGGATTGTGCGCCCTAGAGCGGAGTCACCATCATACGGGGAGAAGGAGAGGCCATTGATAAGGCGTAGGGTCGTGTTCACGGCGGCTCCTCCTGTGGTAATTAATTTGGACTCCCCTCCGGCGGATGCGGAAGAAAGAGCGGCTACAGTGCCTGCCCTTGAGAGTGAACACACAGTGGGGGTTGCCCCGGTTGGCTTAGGTCGTGATGATACCGTTGCTTCGACGACTCAGTTGGTATCTCCAGTCGCTGAGATGGGAGGTAGTTCTTCAGTGGCTGCTAAGGTTGGCGAGTCAAGGGCTCCATTGGTGGTTACGGCGGGTGATTCTACCTCGCCAGTGGTGGAAGGAGGAAGGGATGCTGCAGGAGATGAGTATGAGTCCGAATCTGATTTGGACCCCGATGACGTCCGCATGTTCGGGGAAGGCTTTACAAATTCGGCGGTGCACGCGGAGGGGAGGTCTCGCCTCATTGAGGTCCCCACGGATATGAACTTATTGCTTCAGGGGGAGAGTTTGGTGCCGCAGTTTGGGTTGCTATGCTCAGAGGCCGAGAATGCGTCATTGAGAGACGTCACAGATATCGGGTTGATGAATGAGGTGGCCGTATTGGGCTTGAGGGTACGTAATACGACGTCAGTTTGCTTCTTCTGTGTCTTAGTTTGCTTTTTATCCTAATCGTTGCCTTTGCTTTGTAGTCTTATTTGTTGGAGGTGGAGAGCATCCGTTGAGCTAGTATCCGCTCGGGGATATTTTTGCGGGCGTTGGAGAAATATCACCGCTGCCGAGATCGATGCCGGGAGATGTGCGCGCGCTTGAGGAATGATCCCCGTAGCCAGGCCCTGGTCGAGGAACTGGCGAGGCGGGAGCTTCAGATGCAGCAAACACTTGGAAAAATAAGTGCTCTTGAGGAGCAGCTCCGTCGGAAGGACGAGGAGCTCGAGGCGGGGAAGAGGGCTGCAGCTAAATGTGAGCGCCAGGGCCAGGCTAATGCGGCGGAGGCCGCAGCGGCATGGAGTGGGAAAGTGACTGCGTTGGAGGGTGAAGTCGCAGCTTTGAAGCTTCAGGTAAAGGGATGCCTCGTCGAGGGCTGAGGCATTGAAGTAGGTTATCCGCACGCACGAGTCCCAGCTGGCGCTGGAGAGGGCCGCAGATTTTAGGGAGGCGAACCTCGAGGAGTGGATCTGTGTTTTTGAGCAGGATGCCCAAGTTATGGCGGACCGGATTACGGCCTTGGAAGAAAAGAACCAGCGCCTACGGGACCAGGCCGCTTCTTCCAGCCAGGCTCGTGAACTTTGGGTTTTTGCTGAGGCCCAACGTGTTGTATATAAGAATTTGTAGGAGGCCAGCATCGTGGCCGAAGCTGCTTTCGAGGGAGCGCGTCAAAAGGCTCTTGAGGCCCGTATTGACTGTGGTTTTGATGCGGCGATGCCAGAGGCTGACGATGGCGCAGATAGTGGCGCTGATGGCGCCGAGTAAAAAGTTATGCATTTTTCTTGTCTTGTTCGCCGCTTGGCATTTTTTTTTTTTTCTTCTTCCTTTTTTTTATTGACCGGTCTTGGCCGGGTGTAAGCGGGGATGACCCGCAATTAACTTTGTAGATAAATGAGATTTCCTTTCCGTTGTTTGCCTTGTATCTGTTTTGTCTTCGAGTTGTAAGCGGGGATGACCCCTTTCCGAAGGGGTGATTTGCCTTTGAGTTTCTCTGGTAGGCATGTTATTTTTTTATTGTTGATGACTTCTCTTCTTCGACTCGGGGTGAGCAAGTCGGAGCCGTTGCTTGGCGATAGCGGCGCTTAGCATTAGTCCCAGTTCGGGCGCGGTCGAACTACTAGCCGTGGTGATAAAAAATGCGGCCTTGTTGTTTGACCGGGGCCGAACTTTACGTGCCCCTAATCTTAGTTCGAGTTGGGCGTACTTACTTGAGTGGCGAGGGTGTCTAACCTGCGCCTTGACTCGTTGGCGGTTGGGTTTTGCTGAGTTCAATGGTGAAGGAGCTTGGTCCGAGTCACGGTTCGACTGTGGTTGAACCTGTTAGATTTGAGGACGAAGGCGCCTAGCCTTGTGGTTCGAGCGAGGTCGAACTCGTAGGATTTGATGGCGAAGGCGCCTAGCCTGAGTCTTGGTTCGACTATAGTTGAACTTGTTGGCGAAGGCGCATGGCCTGAGTCCCAGTTCAACTGTTGAACTTTATCAATTTTGATGGCGAAGGCGCATAGCCTGAGTCTTGGTTAAACCATAGTTGAACTTGTTGGCGAAGGCGCATGGCCTGAGTCCCAGTCCAACTGTTGTTGAACTTTATCAATTTTGATGGCAAAGGCGCATAGCCTGAGTTTTGGTTTAACCTTAGTTGAACTTGTTGGCGAAGGCGCATGGCCTGAGTCCCAGTCCAACTGTTGTTGAACTTTATCAATTTTGATGGTGAAGGCGCATAGCCTGAGTTTTGGTTTAACCATAGTTGAATTTTATCAATTTTGATGGCGAAGGCGCATGGCCTGAGTCTTGGTTCATCCATAGTTGAACTTGTTGGCGAAGGCGCATGGCCTGAGTCCCGATTCAACCATAGTTGAACTTTATCAATTTTGATGGCGAAGGCGCATAGCCTGAGTTTTGGTTCAACCATAGTTGAACTTGTTGGCGAAGGCGCATGGCCTGAGTCCGGTTCAACCATAGTTGAACTTTATCAATTTTGATGGCGAAGGCGCATAGCCTGAGTTTTGGTTCAACCATTGTTGAACTTGTTGGCGAAGACGCATGGCCTGAGTTTTGGTTCAACCATAGTTGAACTTGTTGTCGAAGGCGCATGGCCTGAGTCCCGGTTCAACCATAGTTGAACTTTATCCATTTTGATGGCGAAGGCGCATGGCCTGAGTCTTGGTTCAACCATAGTTGAACTTGTTGGCAAAGGCGCATGGCCTAAGTCCCGGTTCAACCATAGTTGAACTTTATCAATTTTGATGGCGAAGGCGCATGGACTGAGTTTTGGTTCAAACATAGTTGAACTTTATCCATTTTGATGGCGAAGGCGCATGGCCTGAGTCTTGGTTCAACCATAGTTGAACTTGTTGGCGAAGGCGCATGGCCTGAGTCCCGGTTCAACCATAGTTGAACTTTATCAATTTTGATGGCGAAGGCGCATGTCCTGAGTCTTGGTTCAACCATAGTTGAACTTGTTGGTGAAGGCGCATGGCCTGAGTCCCGGTTGTGGGTATTGAGTGCTGAAGCTCGGTTTTGACTCGAGACCTTGAGCAGTTTATGCGTTGTCTTCCCAATCGGGGCATGTGGGCTGTCTTGAGGTGGCTCTTGGCTTGAGATATCTCAGTGCCGGTTTTTGGCCGGNGCTTCTTCTTCCTGTTCGCACTATCGGAGATCGGAGAGAGAGAGAACTTGGATCTTGATTTGAGATCTTCGAGTTCCCCTTGTCCGAGATATCACTTTAGCTTGTTCGAGCGGGGTTGTTCTTCTCTTTTTTTTTGGCGTTTCTTTCCTTTTGTTCCAGGGAAAAACTACGCGATTTTGCTAGGAAATTCCCACAGACAGCGCCAAATTGTTTGGCTCAAAAGTTATCACACACTTTATGAGTACAAAATAATATACATGAATTACGGGAAAATCATAGCAAATCGTAATAATCATATTAGACCAAATATAAGAAACAATAATAAGAACTCAGAATGAAGAGGAGAAACAATAGAAGCTTTTATTGATAATACTGGTTTGGTCTACCTCTCCATGAAGAGGTTCAGAGCCTTACAATGGTGTTTTACTTTCCCATAATATGGGTATCTCTGTGTCTTTCCCCTCTCTATGAGTAGTGGTGAAAAAGAATCCCCCCTCCTTAGGGTTCACCCTTTTGGTATTTATAGTTGTGAGCTTCGTGAGCTGGCAGTAAGTGGCCGTAACTACGCTGGGGTTTCGCCCTCATGGGGGTGGATGGGCCGTGCCCTCGTTGATCGAACCGGATAAGGGTTAAATAATATTACGAATAAATGGTCATAACACTTCTTAATTATGGATTAGCTCAAGACGAGATTAACTCTGTTAATTATCATGGGGTCGGATTCTGACCCATACAAATATAATTTTTTATTTTTAGTATGATTCGAACTCGTAACGTGAGCTTAACTAACAATCATGTGATTGCGCTCTTACCACTTAACTAATACTCCGGGAATAAACTTCATCAGTCCATTGTTATACAATACATATCTCTTTGGAAATGAAATAATATAAGCTTTAGTTTAGGCATGTTTCTCTTCAAAGGAGAAGAGAGGAGATCTTGCTTTTAGGCATTACTGTATAAGTTCACGGGAAAAAATCTTCAAAAAGATATTTTTAAGGTGGCAAAGTGCTAACTGAAGATAGTTAAGGGATTATTTGGTAAAACTATTTTACTTGATTAATCATGTTTGAATTAACATACTTTCTTCAATCACAATTTGAGTTTTATTTTATAGAATTAGTTTTTGTTTCCTGATAAATTTTACTCTGCAATATTAGCTATTTTTATTTAATTGATTGATCGTCTAACAATAATTTTCTTATTTAGGCACATGATAATAATTTAAAGAATAAATTAGGGTGAATATTAATTTCTTTGTTGTAGGAGCTTCTTTTCCTAAATAACCAAAATCTAAAACTCTAAATTCTTATTATCATCAATTCCATATTTTGTTTGACGTTGATATAAGGGGAATCTGAGTTTGTCCTTTAATACATATTGTGATGTTTTTACAATTTCTTAAACACAGAGTAATCAAAATATTTAAATTTGCGAGATAATTTGAAAATTTTGCTAAATACAATAAAAACCAATGAAAAAAAGACTTCAGCCCGATTATGTAATAATTTTCAAAATTTCCCAAATGATACTTAATAATAATATTGTAGCCCTTCATTTTTTTAAAAACGATACTTTTTTTTAGTCAAACAATAAAATTTTATTCAACCAAGTATGATATATACATCCATTAGTTCTTTTTTGACTCTAGAACTAGTCCTAAATTTCCGCTAGTTACATTTTACCCCTCCCTTCAATATAACTTTTAACTGCTAGTCTATACTATACTTGGGTATGAGTTCAAACTATCAAGTAATTTATTCCAACTGCTTCTGAATTGACCTTTCTTGTGTAGTTGGATGGTAATCTCTCTTAGTCTTGGTAAACATTCCTGCTGCTGTTCTTGGAATCTTCTCGCATTGCGTTCATTCCAAACATGGTATACAGTAGCAACTAATAGCCATCCTAGCACCTCTGCATGTGCTCTGCTGTTGCATTGCTTGGTTGTTAGTCGCTCGATTTCTTCTTCCCAGGTCCCTACTTGCCTGTTTTCTCCTATCCATTGTAAGAAGGAGTTCCACATTTTCTTGGAGTAATCACATTCAAAGAACAAGTGATTGTAAGTTTCTTCAACTTTAACATTGCATAGTACACAGTTCATAGGGATTTGAATTCCCTATTTAGCCATTCTGTCTGCTGTACTGAGTTTCCTTTGAAGTGCAAGCCAGAGAATGAATTGGTATTTTGGTATAGAACAGGGAATCAAATTCAGCTTCCTCCATATAAATTTAGGATATTGGGGGAGCAAGTGTTTATATGCCTTCTTGATCATGAACTTGCTAGCATGAGTGAGTTGTTGTAGCTCTTCACACAAATCATTTCCCCCGTACCATTTTCTTGCATTAAAGACTTTTCTAATAAGCCAACATGCTTGTCTAGGTGTCTCCATATTACTGATGTTCCTACCCTTAATATAAAAGCTGTGAATCCATTGCACCCAGAGGGTGTCTTTCTTTGTAGTTATAGCCCAAAGCAATTTTGTTATGGCAACTTTATTCCATGTTTGAAACTCGATTATATTCAAGCCCCCTGCTGATCTTGGCATACAGAGTTTCTCCCATGCGACAAGGGCTCTTCTTGATTCTGTATATTGTCCAGTCCACAAAAAAGTTCTGTAAACACTTGTTATTAGTTGCAGGACCTTCTTTGGAATCAGAAAGATCTGCGACCAATAAGTTTGAATCTAAAAAAGAACACTCTTAATAAGCTGAACTCTGCCACTGTATGATAGGAATTTTGTAGTCCATCATCTGATCCTTGCAATCATTCTCTCCACCAGGGGCATACATTGTTGAACTGTTATTTTTTTTGAAGATAAGAGGACACCAAGGTACTCGAAAGGAATCTCTCCCATTGCAAAATGCATCTCCTCATAGATTTGGCTCTGCACTTGTTGGTCCACCCCTGTTATATATAAGGAACTCTTTTCCAAATTTGCTTTGAGGCCTGAGACTGCAGAGAAGTATTCAAATGCCTGCATCATCAACTGGATTGACATTTTGTCAGCTCTGTAACATATTATTAAGTCATCTACAAAACAAATATGAGTTAGTTTCATTTTCCTGCATCTAGGATGATGATTGAAGTTGGGATTCTGATTCATCTGCTTCAAGACTCTATTCAGATACTTCATTGTCAGAACAAATAGGATTGGTGACATGGGATCTCCTTGGCGTAGTCCTTTCTTTGCTTGGAATTTAGGGGTGAGTCCTCCATTAAAGATGATAGAGTAGCTCACTGTCAATACACACTCCATAATGAGTTGAACAAACTTGATTGGGAACCCAAACTCCAATAATATCATTCTCAAAAAATCCCACTCGACTGTATCATAGGCTTTCCTGATATCCACTTTCACTAGACATCTAGGGGACATTCCTTTCCTGTTGTAACCCTTAACTAGCTCATGTGCCACAATCACATTATCTAAGATGTTCCCACTTTCAATAAAAGTTGACTGTGCTGGACCAACGATCTTGTCAACTACTTGTTTGAGTCTGCTAGTAATTACCTTGGCTATCAGTTTGTACAATGTTGTACATCATGCAATGGGCCTGAACTCCTTTACATGAGTAGGATTTAGCACTTTTGGCACCAATGTAATGGTTGTAATGTTGATCTCCTTAAGTATCTTCCCCTTTTCAAAGAATTGAAGAATAACTTTTACAATATCAGCTCCCACTACTTCCTAGTTGGCTTTGAAGAATTCCACAGGAAAACCATCACTCCCAGGAGCTTTGTCAGCTGGTAGATCATTCAGAGCTGTTAAGATTTCCTCCTTAGTCACTAGTTGTATCAGTCCCTGCTGCTCCTCCTTATTAAGACAGTAGCCATCTTTTGCAATGTCACTGTTTAAGCAAGGCAATTCTGCAACTTTTGTACCCAGTAATTCCTGGAAGAAACTGGTGAACTCATTCTGAATTTGCCTAGGGTCAGTCAATATAGTCCCTTGGTCATTGCATATTAAAGCTATATGATTCTTTGCCTGTCTAGTCTTCATTTGAGCATGGAAGTACCTTATATTTGAGTCTCCCTTAGCTAACTATATAGCCCTAGACTTCTGTCTCAGCACCTCTTCATGTATGTTTGACCATTTCTCTAATTCAAGTATCAGCTCCCTCTCCCTTTGAATCAGGTTTGGACTGTATAAATCAGAGTTCATCAATATTTGAGTGTCTTTTAACCTCCTTCTAGTATCTTCAACCTTCCTTTCCATAGTTGACATCTCTTTCTGAAGGTGTCTTGTGTTTAACTCAATAAGCTTGAGCTTTTTGCATATTCCATACATAGTACACCCAGAGACTTCATATTGACATGTAGTATTGGTCATTGTCTTGAATTCCTCATTTTGAAGGAGAATGTTAAGCAGTCTAAATGGCCTAGGAAGCATTTGTCTTGTGCTCCCAGTGTTGATAATAATAGGAGAATGGTCAGAGCATTCTAGGCTAAGATAAACTGCTTCTAATTGTCCATAATCATCAAACCATTGTGAATTGCCAAAGGCCCAATCAATCAAACTATGTATTCTAACATGTGCATCTCTCTTATTGCTCCATGAAAATAAACTTCCCGTTCTTTTCAATTGACCAAGCCCTATATCTTCAATACATTCCTGGAAGTCCTTCACTTCATTTGGATGAACTAGGATTCCATTTTGTCTATCATTCACAGAGAGAATAACATTAAAATCCCCTAGCACAATCCACGAATTCACAATATTGTTATTTAGATTCCTTAATTCTTGCCACAGTGTCCTCCTCTCATTTATGGTATTCAATCCATAAACGAGTGTTATCTGACTAGTAAATGAGGATCCCTTATCCTTTGCTATGCAATGCACAAGTTGATGCTTGGAAGCTACTATTTGCACCTCCACTTGCTGAGGCTTCCAAATAATCCAAATCCTACCATTAGGACTTTGAGTGTAATCCGCATCTATTTCCCAATCATTCCCCAATTTCTTCTTTATTTTTTCAGCTTTATTGATTTTAACTTTTATCTCAAGAACACCTATTAGGGTTACCTTATTTGTAAGCAAGAAGGTCTTGAGTTCATTCTGCTTAAAGGGCTTATTCAGCCCTCTTATGTTCCATTAGCAGAAGATCATGGAGGGATCTCCCTCAATGGACACTGATCCCTTATCACTACTGGAGTGACTAACTTTAGCTGAATTCTTAATGCACTGAACTGATTTTGCCTCAGTAACCTCTCAATCTTTTCACTATCTTCACACAGCTGATTTTGTATTGCCTGGTCTTGAGTGATGTCTAATTTTTTCTTGCCCCTGTTCTTGGCCTGTTGCACCTGGAATTCCACATTCATGTGTTGCTCTTTTTCATATTGGTCATCAATTGTTGCTTCTACTTCTCTTGTCAATTCTGATTGAGCTTGCTGTTCAACATTTATGACTGGCAGCGTATGCTGATGATTCTCCTTCACTCTCCAGCCCATCTTCTGCTTTTTTGGTTGTTGTTTCCCCTTTTCAAATGTGATCTTCTTGCATTCTCCATTCTTATGCCCAATGTTCAAGCAACTTTGACAGTACAAGGGTCTCCGTTCATACTCAACATCTTGTAATTTGCACCTCCCTCCTGGTATTTCAATTGGTATCACTTCTGGAAGTTCAACTGAAACATCCATTTCAATTAGGATTCGTTCATAGGACACGTTTTCTCCTTTGGCTGTTAGTTTATCCGTGCATATAGGCTTTCCCAAACAACTCGCAATTCGACCTAAGCTTTTTGGTGCCCAGTATTCAACAGGTAAGTTAGGAAAAGTAACCCAAATTGGAATAACTTGAATTGGTTCCTTGCTTATCTGAAAGTCAGGCTCCCAATGCTTAAGCACCATATGTCTGTTATTGAATGTAAATGGTCCGTTCTGCAATATGGTCTCCTTATCATTCTCAGACATGAATCGAAATATAAAATATCCATCATTGTGCAGAAAAACTTGAGGAGTAGCAACATAATTCCATACCCCATACATATACTTGAGCATTTCTTTAAATGTAGGTTTTCCCTCAATTACATAGCCAATTAGAGCCGATTTCCATTTCTGACATTCCTCATCAACTTCAGCTTGTACTAACTTTACTATTTTCCGCCCATCTCTCATTATTGGGGGAAAATAGTCTAGCTTCAACCCTAATTGTATCGATCTATTTCCTTGCACAACTTCAGCCACCGTGGGTTTTTTAACTTCCCCCGTTGTAGAGAAGGTAAGTTTCCTTGCTGCTGCTGCTGCTGATGTGCCTTCCTCTGGTTCTATAGGAGTGTTGATGTTTTCCGGTGGTCTTCCATGCAAAATCGTTGGAGCACTTCCCATCCCTGTTAGCCATTGACCAAATTGCCTTGGTTCTAAGTCTCGAGGGATTCCATTCTCTGGTGTGATTAACCTAGAAAGTTCTTCCTGCTCTATGAAGGGTGTTGACGTCGTTGGAATTTGCTTTCTCCACCGGGCCATGGTTGAAGGCGCACGTTAACAATCGTCGACTAACATGCTAATACTTTTAATCCAGTCTTATTTATCCTAAATGATAGTACTTGATAATAACATTTTAGCCCTACATTTTTTGTAAAAGTGACACTTTTAATCCAACCTTTGAAATATTTCCGTCTAAATAAAAAGAAAAGGCCAAAAGGCAATTCTTAATAAAACCTAACAAATTGGTGCATAGTACGTTTTACACCCTTTGCGCCAACACCTAAAACCCTAAACCCTTCTGCCCCATCTCCAATTTCCGGCGAACCATCGACGGCGGAGCACCGCCATTGTTTCACCACCCAAATTATTTTCCTCTTTACGTATTTAGATATTTATTAGTATTTACAAAACTTCAGAGAAAATTTTCAAGTGAGAAAATGGTGGTGAAAGTGGAAAAAATAACTCCAAGGAAAAGTAAGACTGCTACCGATGAGGTGAGTTTTTAAATTACTTTTTCAAATTTACATACAAAATGGTGTAAAGGGTAGCTAAAAAAGTTGCTATTTTGAATCATGAATTGAGAAAAATTTGTTCTTGGTCACTCACTATTAGAAATTTTGCATATTATGTATCAATTAGATGTACTGGATAAGAAGAAAGTTAATTTATTAGAAATTCTGCATCTTTATGTATAGTATTTCACAACCAAAAAAAGTTGTTACTTTTTGAAATTACAGACGAAATGGGGTAAAGGGTAGCTGAAAATAGTTTGTTTTTGAAAAAAGGAGTGATAAAAATTTGTTCTACAGTTAGAAATTTTGCATCTTTACGTATCAATTAGATGTATTGATTGAATATGAAGAAAGTTATTTTTGTGCGAATGTGACTGATTATTAGCTGGTGCATTTCTTATTTAAGCGGGTTGATGTGTAATTTTGTATTTTTGCTTGCATTCCACACACTCGAGATACTTCATTCCCTGTATTTTATTTTTGGATTTTCTTTATCTGATTTGAATGTTATAAGTGATGGAATGAGTTTCCTCATTAGAATCAGTGTGTGGTTTTGTGTGAAAATAATCAGCTTTTAGCAAATAATGAACTTTTGCTTGAACTGATTAATTTTCCAAATTATTTAAAAATAGTAACCAGAATTGTTTGCTTTATGCCTATATTGAGAAGAGGAATCTTGTTGTGTGTTTACTCTTAAGCATTTTTACGGGCTTTGCTTCCTTTACAATAATATTAGATCTTAGTGTTAGAAACTTAAGCTATGACATGTTGAAACTTTAGAATATTCAGACATGTTTAAGCTAGTGAAAAGAGAAGGTGGGGCGGGGCAGGCTGGCGAGGGGTATTATTCTGTACCGAAAAAAGGGGAATGCGTGTTTTCTGTGTGTTTGGAACCAAATAGTCATAGGATCAAAAGGATTAAAATTGATTATTAGACACAATATTTCTTGATTAGAAGTACCAAACATCAATATGAATAAAAAGATTTAGAACTTGATCAATTGCTCTCTTATTCTTACTCTACTGCCTTGTGATTCTTTTTGTTATCTTGATTGGCAGGTCATTTCTGAAGAGATGGATATGAAAGTAAAGAAATACCTTAGAGGTGAAGGAGCAAATTTGGAGGTACTGAAGTTTGTTAAGACTTCTAAACTTGCTTTTCTCTTAACTTTGATTCTTGTTAGTTTTTCTTTTCCTTGATAATCATATGTTAAAGAGCTGTTTTTAATAATTTACAGGCATTGAAGGATAAAAAATTAAAGGGTCAGCTTGCTGTGAAAGAAGAGCTGTATGGAAAATCTGCAACAGCTGCTGCGAAGGCTGAGAAGGTGTCTAGCCTGTGTTTAGATAGTTTAGCTTAAATTTCTAGGCATCTACAGGATAATTTTTTCCCAATAAACTCAGCTGCAGTTGTCTCTGTTAACCTCTTGAAGTTGATTTTGTTGATTGCTTACCCTTTTATGCCGGTGATCAAGATTTGCTTAAATCTTTGATTGTTCTGCTTTTGTCAGTGGCTTATGCCAAGTGAGGGTGGCTATCTAGAGGTTGATGATGAAGGTATCGAGAAGACATGGAGAATAAAGCAAGAGGCGATTGCCCGTGAAGTTGACATTTTGAGTTCTAGGAAACAATATGATATCGTCTTACCAGGTTAAGCTTTTGGAAGGTTTTACTTATATAAATACTGAAAAAGGCTGCAGAGTTGTTGGTCTTTGTTTCCTTTTCATTTTGATTTTGGGCATGTCCAACATGTTTATCCATTTAACCTGCAAGCAAGATAGTGTAACGTAGTGTGATTCTTCCCTAGCAATTGTAACTGGATTTAGTCATTACTCATCTGTTCAATTTGATTTTGCTCAGATAATTTTTTGAATTTTAGTAAAAGCCTCACTAATTTGAGCCGGGTGTCTATCGGAAACAACCTCTCTACCTTCACAAGGTAGGGGTAAGGTCTGCGTACACTCTACCCCCAGACCCTACTTTGTGGGATAACACTGGGTTTATTGTTGTTGTAGTAGTAGTAAAAGCCTCACTAATGGAAGCCGTGAAGAGAGAACCTTTGTTATTTTGCTTTATCAGATAATTTCAAAAATAATTATGAAATGTTTGGTCTGAAGCAATTATGCTTCCGCAGATTTTTGTTAAAGTTAGTATCACTTAAGTTGTTGACTCGTATTTTGCAGATTTTGGTCCTTACACTCTTGAATTCACCCCTAGCGGTCGCTACATGGCTGCAGCTGGACGCAAAGGTCACCTTGCTATTGTAGATATGAAAAGCATGAAACTCGTTAAAGAACTGCAGGTACTTATTGCTGTTTGATCTGTTCCCATTAAAGATTATATAAACCAAGCATATACATGTATTGTTATAGTTCGTAAGGTGTCAAATTACTTGGAGGGTTTTCAAGGCTGCCGTCGGCTGTCACACATAATAATCCGTTTAGTATGGAGTAATCTTAGCTTGAAGAATTAGACAACTTGGCTTATCAAATGAATAAGTGCCATTTTATTTTATTACAGTGACGTTGAAATAAAGTCTTGTACTACATTGGCATTAAGGAGTTCCTCACCACTTTTTGAGGCTCAGTGTACTTATAGCTTTTGTTTCTATTTCAGGTCAGGGAAACGGTGCGTGATGTAGTATTCTTGCATAATGAACAATTTTTTGCTGCTGCTCAAAAGAAGTAAGACTCATTTTATGTCCAAATTTTACGCTCTTCTTATAAGTTCACATAGATCTCAGAATTGGCTTGGACTGTATATGAAAAGGATGACTTTCGGATGAACTTGTTCTAGCATTTTCTTCTCTTTCTGTCAACTTCAATTTTACTGCTGGATCCTATGTGAAGCTCAATACTTTCATCAGCAATTTTGTGCATGTTCTTTTAATTATATTCCACATCCCACCAATCACCATTCTTTCATTCCCATGTTCCACAAATTTGGCAGATTTCGTTTCTAAATTTTAAAAATCTGGCATGTCACAGGTACCCGTATATATACAATAGAGATGGCACAGAGCTCCACTGCCTGAAGGTTAGTTTGACCCGTTTAATCTTTTATAATTGACTGCCCAGAAAATAAATATTTCTGGATTCCATGTGGTTGATTGCTATTTTAAGTTGTTATTGTTGAAACAAATGCATGCTAATCTGTTTTGCATTTCCCGATTCGTAGGTTTTAGCCAATTATTAAGTAAAAATGGTGCTCGCTTATGCTCTTTCCTTAAAACTCCAGGAACATGGTGCTGTGCTAAAGCTTCAGTTCTTAAGGAATCACTTCCTTTTGGCTTCTATAAACAAATTTGGTCAGCTTCATTATCAGGATGTTACTACTGGACAGATGGTAGGTAATCTTCGAACTGGCCTGGGCCGTACTGATGTGATGCAAGTGAATCCCTTCAACGGTGTGGTTGCTGTCGGCCATTCTGGTGGCACAGTCAGCATGTGGAAACCGACAAGTGCTGCTCCCCTAGTGAAGATGCTTTGTCATCCTGGACCAGTTACTGCTCTTGCATTCCATTCTAATGGCCATCTAATGGCAACTGCTGGTATGGAGAGGAAAATAAAGATATGGGATTTGAGGAAGTTTGAGGTTCTCCAAACCTTACCAGGACATTGCAAGGCCTTGGATTTTAGTCAAAAAGGTTTACTTGCTGCTGCAACAGGATCTTTCGTACAAGTTTTTGGAGATCTTTCTGGATCTCAGAATTATAGCCGATATATGAATCATTCTATTGCGAAAGGATACCAAGTAAAGAAGGTGGCGTTCAGACCATATGAAGACGTTCTAGGCATAGGGCATTCTATGGGTTGGTCTTCTATCTTAATTCCAGGATCCGGAGAACCCAACTTCGATTCTTGGGTAGCAAATCCATTCGAAACATCTAAACAAAGGAGAGAGAAGGAAGTCCGCTCTCTTCTTGACAAGCTTCCTCCAGAGACTATCATGTTAGATCCGACAAAGATTGGTACAGTGAGGTCAACAAGAAAGAAGGAACAGCCAACAAAGGAGGATAAAGAAGCTGAAATGGAAGCTGCTATTGAGGAAGCTAAAAGTATGCCTATGAAGAAGAAAACAAAAGGTAGAAGCAAGCCGAGTAAGATTGCAAAGAAGAAGCAAGAAGCTGTCGAGAAAGCTAAGAAGCCGTTCCTGGAGCAACAGATGAATGAATTCTCCAAGAAGAGGAAACTCACTGAGGAAACTCAGCTTCCAAAATCTTTAGAGCGTTTCGTTAGGAAGAAGGCAGTAGCATGATCAATTATGTCTACTGGAGTTTTCTTTCTTGCCCTTAACTTGCATTTGCATTTCATTCTTTTTTGTTTTTCTCTCCCTTTCACTTCTCTTGAGGGAAATGGTTATAGAAATTGAAGAGGCAAGTGTTGTAATTCTTCAGATCAAGTTTATCCCCTTTACTTGCTGTTTGCATTGTTTTATTGTTAGATTAAAAATGTAGGCATTCTTGTTTTAACATGGGGTTTCCAGCTTGAAATTACAGGCCAATGTAAAATCTACAAACTAGGCCATGTATGAATTAATTTATCTTCAGCCTTGACTACTTTCCTGTTATGTATAGGCATTCACAATCTTTGTTCTACTTTTTGCTTCTGTTTCTCATTCATTTTGAACTTGCACTGATATGCATAGAGGCTAGTACACAAGTGACAAGTGGTATTCAGTAAAATATTCTTCAGTCGAAGATGTCTGCAATTTCTGTCATTTTACTACTTGCTAGTGGTGGCAAAATGGTTAAAAGAAAATACTTATCCACCCATATTATCTATTAAAAAATGGGTTGGATAATGCACTTTTTAAAAACGGGTCAAATATGGATAAGAACAATATTATCCACTTAGAAAATAGATAACCAATGAGTAACTAATGGGTTTAACTTTTGTATTTATAAAGCCTTTAAATTGGGGGTTCCTTAGGGAGACTAGGAATTTGTTCTAAAGTGATCATATTCAAGAAGCCGTGGATAACATAGATATCCATATTGTTCGCTGGTTAACCCGTTTTTTTATTCGTACTAAATATGGGTCGGGTCGGATAATTTATCTGTTTTTGCATTACCCGTTTTCGACCGCCCATATTCGACCCGATCCGCCCGTTTGCCACCCAACCTACTACTGACTGCAGCCAGGCTCAACCTGTTGGTTAAGAAGAAAGCAGATGAAAGGACCAAAGGTTGAATAGGACATTGTCAAGACTTGCATCTCATATATATGCCTAGCATAAATCTAAGAAAACAGGAAAGTAGACATAATGAGGGGCATTTGTATCTATACCCGCCTTTTGGGTCACGTTTTAAAAAAAATTACAAGCGTACCCATTTTTTTGCGTAACTTCAGCATACGGGGTAGAAGTAGCAAAGGCAATCACGCAAAACTTCAGCATTCTAGAAGACGACCCTCAAGTAGCAAGTGTGTTGAACCAAGTGTGCTGAAGTTTTTGTTTGTAGCCGCTGAACTTAAGCAGAGTAGCTGAAGTTTTGTTCTCTATTTGCTGGAGTTTTTGTTTGTAATTGTTTAATGTGACGACCCAAAGGGTCATCGCCTGTTTCCTCACTCATTCCGTGCTTCCGAGGCCTTGAAAACCTCATTTTTACTTGCCTCGATTTGCGTGCGCAGTCCGGGCGCGTAGCCGAAAAACTTTTATGTTGAAATATGCGAATTTTGTGAAAAATTTGAAGAATTTTGATATTAATATGATTACAGTTGACTTTGGTCAATATTTTTGGTAAACGAACCCGGACCCGAGATTGGACGGTCCCAAAAGGTCCGTAGAAAAATATGGGACTTGGGCATGTGCCCGGAGTCGAAATCCGAGGTCTAGAACCCGAGTAAAAGAATTTTTCTATTAAATTATTTTTCTAAAATTGTTAGAGAAAATGAAAATAAAAATTGATTAAAAGACTGCGGTATCGAGCTCGTATTTTGGTTCCGACGCCTGGGTCAAGTCTTATATAATGTTTAAGCGCTTTCTGTGAAGTTTGGTCGAAATCGGACGTCGTTCGACGTGTTTCGGACCTAAATACCTAAGGTTGGAAGTTTATGAAGTTTGAAATGAAAATGATGATTTTGAGGCTTGATTCAATGATTTTGATGTTATTTTGGCGGTTTGATCGCTCGAGTAAGTTCGTGGGGTGTTATTGAGTTAGTGTGTGTGATTGGTTAGGAGCCCCGAGGGCTCGGGAGTGAATTGGAGGTGGTTCGGGGTTTTGCACTTCGGAAAACTGCAGAAAATCTGCAACAGGTGCCCAGTGATTTTACTCATCGCGTTCGCTCTAGGACTCACGCGTTCGCGAAGCTTCAGCCTTCCCCTCCACCGCGTTCGCGATCCCCTTATCGCGTTCGCGTATAACAGTCCCTGGGCCCCCAACATTTTCTTCTACGCGTTCGCGTTCCCCTTCACGCGTTCGCGATGTATTGTCCAGTTTACCCTTCGCGAACGTGGCTCCCTCCCGCGAACGCGAAGGGCAATTTTGCCCAGCGAATTTGTAAGTTAAAAACAGAACAGTAGCTCGGGAATTTCATAAAAATACACGAAGCCCTTTCTTCTCCAAGCACTTAGGCGTTCATTGAAGCTCCCTTTCATCAAAACTTCTTGGGTAAGCATTGTTCAACTTGTTTTCTTCAATTCTCTTCATTAATTACTAAAATCCTAGCCCTAAATCATGAAATCAAAATAGAAATTATGGGTTTTGGGTAGAGTTAGGGTTTTGAGAATTTTGGATGATTCAACCTCAATTTGGGGTCGAATCTTAAAACAAATTATATATTTGGACTCGTGGGGTTATGGGTGATTGGGTTTTGGTCCGAGCCTCGAGTTTGGACCATGTGGGCCCGGTGTCTAATTTTGGGATTTTTGGAATAATGCTAGAAAATTCATATCTAGGCTATGGGACGTTGTCATTGAGTCTTTATTGATATTATTAAATTGATTATGCCTAGATATCACTGTATTGGAGGTGGAACCTCGAGGTAAAGTAATAGTTGAGGATTAAGTGGATTTCAAGGCTTTGAGGTAAGTGTTTGGTTTAACCCTAGCTTGAGGGAATAGGAGTTGAGTCTTGTTGCTAATTGCTATGTGATCGAGTACGATGTATAGGCATGGTGACGAGTATCTATACATCGGTGTCTAGCATGACCGTGAGTCCTTATAATGTGAATATCATGACTTAGCTATGAACTCCGTGTTTATTGGAGGATTTCTAAATGTTGTGAATAACATGTGAACGGTAAAATGATTAATTCATTCTTGGGAGCATTGGCTCGAACTGTGATACGAATATTGAAGGCATAAGAATTGACTTGATTAATTGGAGCGTTGGCTCAAAATAGAAGAGTAAATTATGAGATGAGGAAAAGTAAGAAGCCGTTGTTAATTATTCCCTTGCCGGGACATTTGGTTGAACTTGTTGGATTATTTTTCTTGCTGGGATGTTTGTCAAATATTTGCTTATTTTTTTTGCCTCTTAATTGTGACTGTTGTTTGGGAAATCAATCTGTTAAATGATATTGAGGAGCGGGTTGCACGCCGCAACAATGATATTGAGGATCGGGTTGCACGCCGCAACAATAATATGTGAGGATCGAGTTGTGCGCAGCAACAGCGATACATGATAAGTGGTATTTATGGGTCGGGTTGCATGCCGCAATAGTGATATTTGTGGAGCGGGTTGCACGCCGCAACAGTAATATTTGTGGAGCGGGTTGCACGCCGCAACAGTGATATTTGTGGAGCGGATTGCACGCCGCAACAGTTATTGATACCGTGTGTTTGTATTGAGAATTGTTTCCTTGTTCATTGTGAATCTAAGTTGTTCTAGTTTGTTATTTGGGATTACTGTTGAGATTGTATCTCCCCATAGCATGTCTCCCCCTCCCATGTTGTTAATTGCCTTATTTTCGATGTTCCGTTGTATATTTATAACTACACAGGTTTATGTAGTGTTCAGTCTAGCCTCGTCACTACTTCGCCGGGGTTAGGCTAGACACTTACCAGCACATGGGGTCGGTTGTGCTGATGCTATACTTTTGTGCATTTTTGCACAGGTCCAGGTTTTTAGGAGCAGCAGCAGCAGTAGTACGGGAGCAGGATTTCATTATCACGAGACTGAGGTAGCCTTGCAGGCGTCCGCAGGCCCGTCGTCTCTTCATTATGCTTTTCTTATTTGACTGTTGCCTCATTATTTTGAGACAGACAACTGTTATATTTCTTTCAGACCTTTGTATTTAGTTTATTCTTAGAAGTTCGTGAGTAATGTGACACCAAATCTTGGGTAGAGGATATATTTAACTGTTCTGTATTTTGATTCGTATTTATCAGACAGAGCTCAGCTATTGTTCTCATTAGAATTAATGTTTTATATCGATGCTATAGACTGTTAAGATAATTATTTAATGATGAAAAGGTAAATAAGTTGGCTTGCCTAGCTACTACGAGTAGGCGCCATCACGATCCCGATGGTGGGAAATCCGGGTCGTGACAAGTTGGTATCAGAGCACTAGGTTACATAGGTCTCACAACTCACAGACAAACTTAGTAGAGTCTGAGGGGTAGGTACGGAGACGTCAGTACTTATTCCCCAGAGTCTATTGAGTTAAGAAAAATCGCTCATTTGTTCTTTCTTGTCGTGCGATTTGGTTTCTCAAATGCTGATTGAATTTCTACTCTGTTCTTTCGCAGATGGCGAGAACACGCGCTTCCTCATCCACCGATCAGCAGTCCGAGCCCTAGGCAGCTCCCGCTAGGGGCAGAGGACGTGGCCACGCTAGGGGCCG
>MU720478.1:0-13894 GCA_026770625.1 Nicotiana glauca | reverse complement strand
TAACAGAGTCAAACTTTCCTCGGTTCGGGATTAAACCGGTGACTTGGGACACCATTATATTCTCAAGTGGCGACTCTGAAAAACTTAAATAACTAATCCCGTTCCGACTGTCCTTAAATTGGAAAAACTCCTCTACGCCCTCGCGGGTAAAGTAGTATATATATAAAAAAAAGGAGGTGTGACATGTCGGATATCGTGTTCGCCATCAGCAAAATCAGAGATACCAGATGGCCCAAGCCTATTCGATCGGATCCTTCCCAAAGAAATCACAACTTAGTATGTGAATTTCATAATAGACACGGTCATAGGACCGAAGATTGCCACCAGCTTTGAGAAGAAGTAGAGAGGCTACTCAATAAAGGTCACCTTCGAGAATTTTTGAGCAATCGGGATAAAAATTAATTCCGAGAAAGAGAGGCGGACAAAACAACGAAATGAACGAGCCACAACATGTTACACACATGATATTGAGGGCGTCGATTCTCCCCAAGAACCCGTAATGAGAAGGAGTAAAATACCCATCACCAGAGAAAAGTGGACCCGGGGATACGTACCCGAATATGCCCTCACATTTAGAGAGGAGGATTTTGAGACCTTGTCCCAACCTCACAACGACGCACTGGTAAACTCTTTCCTCGTAAATAAACCTCAAAAAAATGTGTACTCGTGGACCCAGGTAGCTTGGCCAACATTATCAAGTCGAGGGTCATAGAGTAGCTCAGACTGCTAGACCAAATCATGCCCGCCACTCGAGTCCTCAATGGATTCAACATGGCAAGTGAAACAACGTTAGGAGAGATCACTCTCCTGGTTAGCGTGGCCAGCAAGACCCAAAATGTCAAATTCCATGTCATCAAAGAAGACATGAGATACAATGCCTTATTCGAGCAACCGTGGATACACTGTATGAGAGCAATACCATCCACTCTCCACTAAATGATGAAATTCCCAACAAAGGATGAAATTAAAATCTTCTACGGGGAACAGCATGTAACAAGGAAAATGTTTGCGGTACATGACGTGGCACCAACACCAATATCTCCACTCTCGAAAGAGTCAAAGGATAGTCAAACTACATCTTTGGTTAAGCCCGATTAAAACATAGTGGAGGACCGTACCTTGTCCTCATTGCATACAATGGGGATATATCAGTCCTTGGAGCATCGCCAGCGCATCCCACGATAAGGTATGACCATATCCCTGTTTATTTTTATTTCCTCTAACCCTTATACAGGCGCCCAATCAAAGTAGTCAAAAGTGCTAACCCAACCCGAAGGCCTTAAGGTTTTAAAAGCATCCATTGCACTCTTTTCCTTTGACCAAACTTTTATCCCCAAGAGGGTTTTTACCGGTAAGGTTTTTAATGAGGCAACACCTATATGCTACTTAAGGAGGATCCAATAAGTGTTCAAGGCTTCTTTTGTAATTAAACCCAAACACTGAAGGGTATCCACTTGAAAGGTCATCCATTCGGAAGAACCGAGGAATGCCAAACAGGGTTCCAACAGGAAAATGATGTACCGAGCTAAACGGTCAAATGAACCGTGTCTGTATAAGCCGGACCCCCGACAACAAAATGTCATGTACTTATGCCAAGTAATCAAGGAATGCCTTTTGCCGAAGCATCTTATACTCCAAAGGGAACTCAACATTTTTGCAATGAGGATTCCTACATTGAAGGATGCCCCGAGTACTATGAGACTGGCGTCAATAACTCCCGCATGACCCCATGGTCGGAACTCCAAACTCACAAGCCCTCAATGAGGCAGCACCAAAATCATGAGACATCTCCAAAAAAGAAAAATGTCCCGAACACTCGGAGACTAGCATCACAAACTCAAAAAGTGCACGACCTTAGGGTCAGAATCTTCAAAATCGTAAGCGCTCAATGAGGCAATTCCAAGCTCATGAGTAACGGCTCCCAAGCCAAAGCAAACTTGATGACTCGGATACTATCACCAATCGCCATTTATTTAAAAACCCAAGGCCATAAAACCCTGAACGAGCAGACTCGTTATAGTAAGACCTACATAAGGCAATAACAAAAACTGTAAGACCTCAAGCAAGACATGAATCATACTTGTACCAAGTATCAACAAAAACTATAAGACCTCAAGCAAGTCATGAATCATACGTGTACCAAATATCAACAAAAACTGTAAGACCTCAAGCAAGGCATGAATCATACTTGTACCAAGTATCCACAAATTTGTATGACCTCAAGCAAGGCATGAATAATACTTGTACCAAGTATCAACAAAAATAGTAAGACCTCAAGCAAGGCATGAATCATACTTGTACCAAGTATCAATGAAAACTATAAGACTTTAAAGGCATGAAAAATTTGTAAGACCTTACTACAAGCATAAACTCGATCCCAAAGTTTAGGCTACATGTTGCATTTGTAAGATTCCTGAAAGGGCATACCCTTGATATTGAAACCTAAACAACTATACTCAAGATCAAAAATGGCTCCGGTCAAACACAAATGACTACGATCATACAGCCGTACCAGCCAAACTGACGCCACTCGTGGATGCCCGATCGTCGCTGCAAAATCATAGGATTTTACTTCGAACCTACTTCAAAAAGAACCAGTTAAATAGGATACTCTCGATAGACAAAAGAGTTTCGACCATGTCACCTCAAAATCATAAGGCTTCAAGCTACTCAACCTACGAGCCATACCTTTCGAGGTGCTAGAACATTGCCGCAAATGACTTGAAATTGAGGTTCTTCAACGAACCGATGACGGGTCAGGAAAAATCATTCAAAATTTCCTTAATGAGAGGAAAATAAATCCTACATTTAAAAGGTCTTTATGAACCAAAGCGTAAGAGCCATTGTCGCCAGCTTATATAAAAAGTCGTATCAGCCCAAAGTGTAAGAGTCATTATCACTAGGTCACACAAACATAAAACTTCGGGTTTAAATAAGCTCGAGTCCTAACCCGATTCGGAGAGAGAACCTAAAATAGTTAAGAGCCATTATCCCCAGTCTAATGAGCCTCAGGACCACACGTACAAAAGATCGCTTTGATCAAAGGCATAATTGCCATTGTCGTTCGCCCGTGCAAACACAAAAGCTTGAGGGTCGAATGAGATTGAGTCGAATACAACTCAAAGACTAAACCCAAAATAGTTGAACAAAAGCATAAGAGCTCTAACGCCAGCTTACACTAAAGGTCATATCGACCGAGTGCATAAGAGCCCTCGGGCCTGCCGAATGAGCCCCAGGGCCATATCACGAACCTAAAAATTCTCACCAACTTTGAAACCAGTCCACCTAGCCAAAAGCAACACAGAAAGGGGTACATAAGAGATAAAGCCGCAAGTTTTCTTTTATTCACATACGCGAAAAAATACATTCCACATCCACAAATATACTATGAAGATAGTACATACAAAATGGCAAAGTTTACACCCTTCCCCTGAGGGCTATGGCCTATCGGCCTCATTTTCACTCTCTTCAGTGTTGGACAGGAGTCATCGAGCACCACGATCGTCTGCCCTCACTCGTGCCAACTCTTTAGGGAGAACAAAACCCTTGGCACTGATCCCCTCGAGAACCTTTCTTCGAGACTTGCAGTGAGCATATTCTTTGATCCTCTCTTCATGATCGAGGACCCTCTTCAAATTGGCTTGGGAATCTGTAGCATCCCTCAAATAAATCGCCATCTTCTGATCAGCCTTAGTTCGATACATTGCTATTTCGGTCTGAGCACCAACGATCTCAGACCTGACCTTCGAAAGTTTGGATTCGAACTTCGTGATCATATCCGCTTGAACTGAAGCATTATCATGAGCTATGCAGAGTTGGAACTTAAAGGCAGGAACTTTAGCCAAGGCACCTTTCTCCTCTAAAGGTTGAACCTGCACCCGAGCTCTTCTCTCGCCACATTCATTCCTGACTCGATCGGCTTCACCCCTAAGATATTCTAGGGCCCCATCTTTTTTTGCAGCTATGATAGGTGAATGGTCAACCTCAGAAGTTAAAAGGAAGAATATGCACTCACCCGGGGTGGAAATTTACCTACTTCATCAAATATCTCTCGTAATTCGAGCTCCAATATGCCTTATATTGCCAGTGTGCCAACTAAACTTCCTTCTCCTCACAAATGAGCCTAAGGGACCTACACTCATCCAGAGATTTTTGAGGCCTAGCTCCGTGACAGAGCAGCTTACACCTAGGTCTATCAAAATTCTACAAAAGAAAAACTTGATAAGGAAGGGAAGACGTGGGATTCAGAAAGCCTATGACGAAGCTCACCGCAAAGTGAAGTCAGCGGACTTCCTCGAGGGCCGAACACACTTCTGTTGATCTAGTCCCCTCGACCATGGAAGAATCAACCCTGATCGAAGCACGATCGCTTGGAGGAGACATCTTTCCAGAGCTCGAAACTTTGGGTGCAGAAGGCTCGGACAATGTTTTCGTCTCAAAGACCCGACCCGTTTTGCCTTATTCTGAGCACCATCTCCCTGCAAGTGCATGTCCTGTTTACTATTATCTTCCTTTAGCTCGGAAGCTAGCAACCCCTCCTTCTCTTCGGAGAAGAACAACCTCACCTCTGGAGGCTCTCCGATACCTGCGGCAGCAAGATTCATATGCAAATGCGGAAAAATATCTCTCCAAATAAACAAGGGATAAGGAAAAAGTAGTACATACACATACCGGATGTTTTGCTTACCATCTACCGTAGGACACAGCTCGCCACCTGCGCTCATTACAAGTCGAGTGGGTTGCCAGCTTCCGAACCCAACCAGGCAGATCAGGAACATCGCCCGGCACCCATGAAATTGCTGCAAAAAAAGAGGAAACATGGTTATGAAACTAGCTTTCACCATGAACAAATTTGAGAAAGCACGGAATGCTCCACTCACGTGTATAGTTCTATTCCTCGGGGAATGGCATAAGTTCTACGGAGGTAACGTTAGTCGTTCAGACCCAGATGAATCGACTAATCCACTCCTGATCTCCATCTTCCTCATCATCAACAAAGGGCGTAGGTGAACAGCACCGCAAGGTTAGTAGACCTCGATGGTCAAAGGACCGGTACAGCCTGACGAGATGGCTGAGCATGAATTCAAGTCCCACCTTCTCCGCAAAGAACCTTATCATCAATACTATTCATTAAAATGACGGGTGTATCTGTGCTAAGGTAACCCGATACTTTAAACAAAAGTCGAGCATAACCCTATCAAGAGGACCCAATGTGAAAAGATATGTGTACATATTTAAGAATCCATTGGCAGGGTCCGTGATACCCTCCCACGGGGAAGCACTTGCAGCGCTACCTTCTCCCCCCATCCACAGTATCTCTTCACTAACTCAAGGTGCTACTATCTTATCAAAGACATAGTTTTCAAGGTAGACTCTTATTGATCCTGGTCACCGGGAATGGAACTCTCTCCTCTCAGCTGGACAAACCCCGGAGTCGCAATCATAGCCATGGCTAGACTAGCGAGCTCAAGCGGGAACCTACACAAACACTTTGGTGTTAAGGTAATGAAGGATTCAATGTAGAAATGGAAGAATAGCTACCTAAAATAGTGGGATGTCCCGAAGAGCAGAAGCAACCCCATATATATGTGGGTAAATAGCAACGGTCCGCCTACTCAAGTTAGGCCTCGGAAGGCCAATGACCTCGATGTGAGTCCCAAGGTGGCACTTGACCTTGAGGACTTCCATCAAAAGGAAGTTAGGCTTCAAAAAGCCAACAACATCATCTACAGTCCCGAGGTGGTACCCTACCTCGGGGATCTTTATCAATAAGAAGTTAGGCTTTAAAAAGCCAACAACATCATCTCCATTCCTGAGGTGGTACCCGACCTTGAGGATCTCCATCAAAAAGGAGTTAGGCTTCAAAAAGCCAACAATATCATCTTCAGTCTCGAGGTGGTACCTGACCTCGAGGACCACCACCAACAAGAGGTTAAGCTTCAAAAATCCAACAACAACATCACAAGTCTCGAGGTGGTACCCGACCTTGAGGACCTCCATCAACAAGAATTTAGGCTTCAAAAAGCCTTTAGCACCGTTATAGAGTTTGAAATGGTATCCGATCTCGAAGGTCCCTATCAAGAAGAAAAATAAGCACTTGAAGATCCGGCCATAAGGGCTCGACCTCAGGACATCGCCTAAATATGGACAACCCCTCATCGAGGACCCATCTACAACGCCTTAAAAAGCTATCCACACCAAGCTCAAAGCAAGTTTCTAGATGCATAAAGCTAACCCTCAGTCGGGGACCACTCTCGAAGATTTCAGGAATTAAGGTATTATCTTCATATGACCCAAGGTAAAAAATACTTGCACCCAAGTCAGATATTGACAATTATCAACAGAGGCATACATTTAGAGTCCACATAAATGTAAAAGAACATGGCAAGTGTCAAAGACGAACGTCAAGAAAATACTTTTATATTCATATTCATAAATATTTGATAATAATAGCCCGCGAGGGGTCCTTACATATGACAACAAAATCCCACAAGCGGTCCTTACATAGACACTGAAAGGCAAAAGGGGTATACATGAAATAAAAGCCTAGAGCCTAGTCTACTCTCAAAGGTACATCTCCTGCAGCAACGCCTTCGGACATCCTCTCTTCGAGCATGTGTCCTTAAAGACAATATGTTCCAAAGCGTTGTCCACTCGGGAGCCTTATCCCGACCTTCCACACTAATATCCCCAATGGATAAGATAAAGAGGAGGAAAGGAGAGAAGTAGGAAGGGATAGAAAATACCATAGCCCGCCAAAGGTCAAGGACCCTCTCTAGCCAAGAGAACCTCGGAGCTGTAACAAACCTGGCAAATGTTTGCCTCGCTTGCATGGCTAATTTGAATTCATTTCTTGGGACATTGATCCATGCAAGCTACCAGCCTGGGGCGAAGTGCCACGCCAGGCCGGGGTATGAAGGTGAGTAGTGGTGTATAATCTGAGCCCCCTTGTGAGCAGCAGTGTGTAGTCCAAATGATTTTCTGAGTTAGAGATAGTTAATCACCCCGTATATCATCATCCCGAGACAATAATGACAGTAGTAGGAGTCGAAACAACAACAGCAGTAGCGACGAGAAAGAATAATCTCGTTCGACATAAAGAAACTCAGCAAAAGGCCACCATACAACTTATGAAAATGCAGCCATTCAACCTTAAATCCATAAACCCCTAACATGGTTGTTAGCAACAAAGAAAGATGGTGAGAAGAAAGGGATGAATGGATGGAGGAAGGCACATAGAGAGAGATATAATACTGGAACATCCCCATTTATAGGAGGCGATAATGACACGGTTATCAATGCCTTTGGAAGATGGATAAGCTGGCACAATCAATGGTGGTACTATCACTTCGAAGAACGGGAATCGACAGTGCATTAAAAGGAATAAAAAAGACAAGTCCATGGGATGTCACGGTAATCATGAAGGCTTATGTCACATGTTATGTCATTAGTATGACATCGTTACAGAGAAGTCGAGGAATCAAGCATCAAAATTGTTTCCCATCGCTTTGTTCTAGGAAACGCGGAGACTATCTGTATACGGCAAACTCAGAGGGTCCAAGAGGTTGTAAAACTGTGACCGAGTTTTGTCCCTCGAGGATTATCGACGCCCGGCCTAAAAGGAATATCGACCAAGACTAGAGTAAAAGCGGGGAGTTCCGAAGGCACACGTGACAGAGCCTAGCCGGCCTGCCCTGAACCCGTATCAAGGTGTCGCGTCTGACCGTACCATATCCATACCTTTACAATTAATGCTTTTGTACTATGTTAGGATTCCTTTCCTATATAAAAGGGATCCTTACCATTTTGTAAACAACTATTTTTGCTCCAACTATTCTACACGAGATAAATAACAACTCTCTTGCTCTTCTCTTTTCTGTCTAACATATTCTCTCGATCTTATTGTTCCTATTTATTGCTTTCATTTGTGTTATTCATTTATTTCTTATCATTGGCCATAAATATCATCCTTTAATTATATCTTAATTGTTAGCCCTTCCCCGATCATCCTCAAGAGCTCGAATCCGAGCCCAGGAATCAGCCTCGAGGCCTCGTATCTGTCAGTCCGAGGCCCTGAATGGCTAACTCGTCAGTTTGATTATAACTCTATTTTTGCTCGCAATTCATCCTTAAAACTTAATACACCTAGACTCAATTACTTAACAACTAGCATAGAAATAGATCATATATTTTTAGAGTCCCATCAACAAGTTTAATTGATATTACCATTTTCACAGTAAACAAATTCCAATAGGTTTGTATGGTGATTTTGGACTTGGGCGTATGTTCTGATTGGAATTTGGACATTATTAAAAGGTTTTAACTTTATTTGTTGGATGTTTGAAATTTGAAGAATTTGAGAGGTTATAGGATGACCAGGAGTTTACTTGTTATCGGACTCCTTTTGTGATTTTGAGACCATATATGTGTTATTTTGATGCATTCGACTAAGTTTGAATGTTTGCGAGTGAAGTGAATGATTTGATATTTGAGTTGTGGTTTTGATGTCATTTGTGGCGTTTCGAGCTTTTGAATAAGTTTGGATGAGGTATTTTGAATTGTTTGTATGATTGGATGGGGTCCCAAGGGGCTCAGGTGAGTTTCAAATTGTTTTCGGATCGTTTTTACTAAGTTGAGTTAAGCTGGTTCTAGTTCTATGCATTTGTGATAAGGGGTCACAAATGCAACCATCGTATTTTGGAGTACGTTGTCACTTTTGTGACCTAGTCGAGCTGGGAGGACCTTACATTTTTTAGTTTGTTAGTCACATTAGCGATTGTGGGCTTTTGAGGATGCATTCGCATTTGTAAGTTGTGGTATTGCTTTTGCGACCGACAGCTGTGGGTATACACATTTGAGATATTTTTGGTCAAAATTGTGACATGGTTTGGTCAGATCTTTCTTCGCATTTGCAAGCCTAAGTTCGCATTTACGGTGTTTGCATTTGCGAGTCTATGGTTGTAAATGTGATTTCTATATCTAGTTTTAAGTTGGCATTTCGGGATTTTGAGCTTATTCCCTCATGTTTTGAACCCTAGACGTGGAGAGGGGAAATTTATCATNGCGAGTCTATGGTTGTAAATGTGATTTCTATATCTAGTTTTAAGTTGGCATTTCGGGATTTTGAGCTTATTCCCTCGTGTTTTGAACCCTAGACGTGGAGAGGGGAAATTTATCATGGGGGGGGGGGATTTTTACACAAGAGTTTGGGGTAAGAGATTTCTACTCATTTTTGGTACTATTTCAAGAATATACATGAATTATTAACACTCAAAATATGAAATATTAGGCTAAAATTTGGGGTTTTACCTATACTTAAGAGGGTGTATGTTGGAGATTTGAGTACTGATCTGAACTTGACTTAAAAATCTAATAATTTATTAGGAATCGGTACATTATGTGTAATCGGATTTTGGTATTGGTTCCGAATTCCGAGCATGCGAGCTCGGGTGGATTTTGTCGGAATTCTTCATATTGAATATTTATGGATTGGTATCGCTTCACATGGAGTTGGTTGACTTCCTTGATTGGTGTTTGGTTATATTTGAGCCGATTAGAGGTGATTCTCAACCAAATATGATTTTGGAGCTTTGGACTAGCCCGAATAAGGAAAATGTCTTCCCTAGCATTGGTTGTGTGAATTTTTCTTAATATTTGATACTGTTTTCTACATGCGGGGGTGATTTATATATGAGATGACAAACGTATATACATGTGCCATTTATATTCATGATCGGGGAAGATTCTAGTTTACTCTATGCCTAGTTTAGTTGTGTATTCTACTTGATTCTATGTTATACACAATTGATTGGCTACATGAGCATAATAAATCATGCTAGAGATAATGTTGAGGATAATGGTACCTTATTTTGAGCATTATAAACTATTCTTGAGATTTTTGCTATATTTGATTTAGGCGTAATCACACGTACATTATGAACACACACCCGTACTTGTTATTCTTGTGTTACTATCTAGATCGAATGTTGAGGCTAATGATACCTTATTTTGAGCATGATGAAATATTCTTGAGATTGTTGTTAAACTTTCTTTACATGTAATTATGCGTATGTTATGAACATATACCTGTACTTGTTATTCTTGTATTATGCCTTAAATTAATGTATGACTAATTGAGTTATCTTATCCACATTAAAGACTATGAAATGTATTTTGATGCTTATTTTAGCATGATGATTATTTGGTTGATACATTACATGTTGGGTCCATGGCCATGCGTACATATAGGCATACATCATACCTAGGGATCATCCTTGTAGACATGCATACATCTATGCAGGGTTATTCTCTATCGATGTGCATTATATATTCTTATATTTCATTCATATGCATACGTCACTGCATATGGTTCTCAGATACGGACTGAGGTGATGGACGAGATTTATGTCGTGTGGATATTATGATAATGTTATTGATTTAGCACAATGTCTTTGACATGCGAATTGTGATGTGATTTTAATATGGCATGTGAGTTGTCCATGCAGCACGTGAGTTGTCCGTGTAGTTGTTATGATTATGACACCTGAGTTATCCATGCAGGCACATGAGTTGTCCGTGCAGTTGTTATGATTATGGCACTTGAGTTGTCTGTGCAACACATGAGTTTTCCGTGTTGTTGTTACAATTATTGGCATATGATTTATCCATGCAGCATGTGAGTTCTCTATGCAGATATGGATCCATGCCCCTAGGGACCTCCTCTCATGTTTTTCTCTTGATGGCGTACACGCAGGTTGTGAGAAACCAATGGGTTTCTGGTTCATTATGATGTGGGATCCAATGTGATGAGATATTGATCATAAAGGTGGACACTTGGCCATTCGAGTGATACTTTGTGCTTATTCATGCATTTACATGCATTATTCATGCATATCATTTACATATACTAGTTGATTTTTTACATGTGAATGAGACTTGTTAATGAATTGTTGACACCTGGAGAACATCAGATTGATATGAAAAGAGAGTTACTGTCATGCATTAAAACATTAGACTCATAAACATGGTATTTAGGAACAGATACAGAATTGGATCATGGTTATGTACAAACAATCTACATCTGTATAGGAGTATTTGAGTACACCCTACTTGATGCATGTCTCTTTGTGAGCGGAGTTGGTGCAAGTTGTATTTGCTGGATTTGTTTAATTGGTAAATCTTGTTTACAACCCTTACCCTAGTTGTGCACCTTTGTTATTGATATATGTTATTCTGTGGTTGTATCTTTGGATAACTTCTCTGTATTGTAAATGTTTATTAAGCTGCATAGGTTATACGAATTGAGTATATTTTTTACTTAAAACCTCGTCACTACTTTACTGACGTAAGTCTAGATATTTACGGAGTACATGGGATCGGTTATACTCATATTACTCTTCTGAACCTTGCATACATATCTTGTAGCTGAACTATTGTAGGTGTCGAAGGGTGCCAATAAAGTTGTTGTTGCGAACCAGACTTAAGCTACCATTTGCTCATGATAGTTTAGGGCTTATTTCTATTTATGTAAATTTTAAAGAGATATTGTATTTATTCTTTGTACCAGCTTTGTAAATCTAAATCGTAGTGGGTCATGACTTGTACTACTAGTCTTTGGGTTAGTCGTAGTGAATATTTTTGCAGTTTTACTTATTATTACTGATGATTTCTCATTATAGTTGTAACTTATACTATTTGTCTTACCTAACAGGTTGGGTTAGATGTCATCATGACTTGGTAAAATTTTGAGTCGTGACACAAACTTTTCTAGCTAACCGACCAATTGGTCGGTTATGTGATCCCATTTTATGAGATTGTTTTAATTATATTAAAATTCAGAAATAATTTTTTATATTTAGCGAACGATATAGAACGGTTAGGTTAAAAAATTGAGTTTACTGACCGACTTCAATTGGTTTTGTTTATAAATTTGAAAAATCATCAATTTTAAAATTTAGGCAACCAACTGATGTCCGTCGTTCATAGGTGAAACACAGTCTAACAATCAAATTACATTGAAATATATAATCTATTCAATATAAATAATTGATGATACACTTTATTTTATAAATAATTAACGCACTAACATGTATAATGTACATTAAGCTATATACCATTAAAGTCGTGCAACAANATATATATATATATATATATATATATATATA
The DNA here is from genome assembly GCA_026770625.1 of Nicotiana glauca. Lineage (NCBI taxonomy): Eukaryota > Viridiplantae > Streptophyta > Magnoliopsida > Solanales > Solanaceae > Nicotiana > Nicotiana glauca. Next base: position 1,730 of record MU720478.1, on the reverse strand, counting down.
TATATATATATATATATATATATATATATATATATATATATGAGAGACAGAGAGAGAGTACAATAAGCTAAGTATGATTGATCATCATATATATGCAAATAATTAAGTGACTCAATGACTTATAACTTAGAAAACTAACTTAGATTGAAGAATATAAAAGATAAAATGTCTCGACCAAATCCGATCAATCTATGTCATGTGTGAGCACGTAATTTTTGCCCTATATAAATTACTCCCATAAATTCAAGAAAATAAATTTATTTTCATAATTTGCAATTTTATGGATTTTGTGGCATTTTCTGTTAATTGTTTGCATTTTGTTTGTATATTTTTATATGAGCATTTGCATTTAGGAATTAATTTAATATTTTAGGATTAATCAAGTAATTAAGTTATTTTATAAAAATAAAAATCATAAAAAATAACTCATCTTTGCATTTAGCTTCGAATCTTGTAGTTTCTCTTAATTTGATAATTAATTAGTTGTTGTAAATATTTTATTTTTAGCAATTAACCTAATTTGGTAGGATAATTGTGGTTTAGAATTAATATAGGTTTTATTTTAATTAAAAAAAAAAGAAAGAGAGAAGAGTTTGAAATTAAAAAAATGAATTAGAAAAGAAGAGGAGGAAAGGTGAGAGATCAGATTTTTGGACTTAATTGAATCTTCTCAACAGGCCTAGTTCAATTTCTCTACATCCCGCCCAGTCCAAGCCCAAGCCAAGGCTGTAACCCGATAACCACCTGAGCCGTTGATCTCACCTCATCCAACGGCCCAGAGTCTCCACCGCATTCCCTTAAAAGTGTCCAAAAATGCTCAGAGACTGTCACAACCCAATTTCCATACCCGATCGTGATGGCGCCTCTCATGAAGACAAGGCCAGCCAACTAACCCAAATCCTATCTTTAACAATTATTAAACATAAATGAATAGAAAGTACAACATAATGGCATTAAAAACTATTAATTACAATCCATCACAACCCGACCGGGGTGTCACAAGTCACGAGCATCTAAAGAAAACCTGGACACACCTACAGGGCCAATAATATACAAAAATAAATTTCGGAATTCTAAAGATAACGTCTGGTGCCGTGAACGCTGGCGGTCACCTTGCTCAGCTTCAATAGTCATACCTTCAATCAGCTAGTAATCCGCTACTGGTTGAACAATACTTGCAACTGCACGCGAGGTGCAGGGAGTAAAGTGAGTACTCCAACTCAATGAGTAATAAGAGTAAATAATAACTGAGCGGCAAGAAATCACGTAAGAGCACTCCATCATGCAATATGGGACAGAACAATCCTTTGAGAAAAACAGTGAAACCGTGAAAAACCCTTTAGAAATACCTGGTTCAGTTAAAAACCTCTTTTTAAAATATCCTTTTCCAACAGTCAAGCATATGAATGCGATATCAGATAGTGCAGGTCAGCACATAAGTCAGCCCCTCGGGCACAGCACTCCACCAATAAATAACACCAGGGTATCTGGTAAGCAATGCACGAAGTAGCATGGATGCCAATGAAATGAGAGTACTGAATGTCATGCCACGTAGTACAAATACGAACAAATGCATGAATGCAATGCAATGCACATGGCCGCTGCGGTGCGCAGCCCAATCTATTTGGGTACCCGCGCTCACTGTGGGGGTTCAGACTCAGGAGGGGCTCCTACAGCCCAAGCACAATATCAATATCACACCGCTGCGGCGCGCAGCCCGATCCATCTTC